>JAXGGA010001709.1:0-142690 GCA_038373865.1 Uloborus plumipes
AGCAATTCTGAAAAAATAATCTTGGAAAAAAGTTAAAAAATCCGTATACAGTCAACCTTTTTTTTTTTGAAAACTATTATCTTCATCATAACTGGTCCACCGTCGAATTTGTTTTTTGTTTACCAATTGCAGATGTGAATAAGTGGGTTAGGTATTCTTTTATTTAAGTGTAGAAAAGCACAAACAGATGTCCAGGATTCTCTGAATGTGAATGTAAACAGTTATCATAAGAAAAAATGCATTACTTTTGAGCGCAGTATCCCCCCACCCCTTAGGCAATTTGTTGTAGCGCTTACGAGCATAATGATAGGGTGCTCTCGCTTTGGAAGCATACGAGCCGTCTCTTTGGTTACATCGACGCAACTTGTGTTACGTATGCTTTTGTCTATTCTTCAGACTCTGTCTCGGTCAGCAAGATAATTCTCAAAATAATGGTGAGTTGAATACGCAGATATGAAATGATTGAAAGAAAAGAAAAAAAGGATATTAAAATAACAGCCAGTCTAAGAATGAGAATTGGACTGTAATTTAGATAATTTGCAGCATCAAGTTTGATTATTTATTGACTTTTTACTTTTTTGTGTAGTTAGCCTCTCATAATGTGATCCCTTATTTTGGACAAACAAACAAACGATGAGAGCGACTACTTTCAGTTAATAACACATTTAGTCACGATATTGAAAACCAAACAACATTACCATATTCCATTCATTTGAATTAAATATAAGCCTCAAAAACTTAGTCAATCGTATTTTCTCTTCTTTTTTTTATTTTGAATTAAAATTTATGTATTGCGGAGAATGGAAAATGGGAAAGTATGTCTAGTGTCTTCAATAGTACTTTGAGAGTTATTATTCTTTTTGTAAATATACTAGCAGAACCCTGCCGACGTTGTCATGCAAATGTTTTTCTTAATGTTTTTTTTTTTTTTTTTGTGTGTGTGTGTGTGGGGGGGGGGATATTGTGGGAAGCGCGCTATCTCACTTTTTAATGCGAACCTTGAGTAATAAAAGAGCAAAAATTGCAAATGTTTAGAAATAAAAGCACGACATTAAAGCATATACAAAACTGAAGAATTTCCAAAAACGTAAAATTGAAGCTCACTTGTTCAAAAATGATTTAGTTATCAATAATTAAATTTTTTTTTTAAAGTTATAGTCCTGCCTTTTTAATGCGGCTATTGCACTATGAACTGTTTAAAAATAAGCTTTCGGTAATCCTACTATACTTGCGTTATTTATTTTGGGAAACATCACTTATTCACTGTAAAAAAAAAGTGTAACCTAAAAAAAGTCCATAAATACGGTGGCAGCAGTGATGCCTCTACTGCTATGGAGTAATTTAATCGATATATCTTGTGTAAGGTATAGTTGCACACCATGGTGATGCAACTATAACGTAACGTTTCACCTATTCCTGTGTAAGGTTACACCAAAATTATCTGTCAACAGAAAGAAAAAAGAACATTTTTCAGGCTGGAAGATTACTTTCAACTAATCGTTTATTTAATGTTTGTCAGGTTCTTGCTTTCCAATCAATTTTACACAAATTCGTAAGTTATTTTAATTACGCACGATAGGATCGAACCCCGAACTTATCGCGTACAGAGAGAACTTGTGTTTGACCGTTGGGCCGGATAAAGCACATCTTGGTTACGTTCCTAAGACTTCAAGAGCTCTGCATCGATGCTTTGAATGAATACTCCAGTAGTTTTAACGCTTGGTGAAGCTTTACAGCGGCTGTGTGAAACTTTCCTCCAACAATTGAGTTTTCTTAAAATCGGAACAGTTTACTCCAGAAGTTGTTTAAAGTTACTCATAAACAATAGTAACCTTAACCATTTTTTTTACAGTGTTGTGGATTGTTGATACAACATAATATGCCATCAAATTTGCTATTTTGACAATTGCTAATTACCGAAATCTTCTCACTGATTCCTTAAGTCGCCGAGAAAAGAAGCTGAAAAACTAAAAGTTAATGAATAAAATAATCCGACAACTAAACTAAGGAAGTCTTTCATTTAGGGAAAATTTCGGATGAAAAGATTGAAATTAATTAATGATTACCATAAGTATATTTGCATTTGGTTTATAGAATCCCAGTTTCCAAGATGTTTTCTAGAAGTACTACAGTTTATTTTCTAAAGTGTAGAAACGATGCAGCTTTTTCCTAAGAAACATGGTCATGATACCGAGCTATCTTGTTACTAGAAAAGTTTATGAAATCCTATTCCTATTTTCCTATAGATTTTCTAGTAGTAATGCAGTTTTTTGTTACAGTGTAGCAGAAAATTCTGGTTGTTAGTCCAGTCTTGATTTATACCGCTATGTTTCTCACCTAATCAGCAGATTTGGTTTTTGGAAAATTTTCGTGTGCTCCTAGAGGGCAATAGATTTTAGTTTTTTTTCTTTCACAATCTGTAACTTTAGTAGGGGAACTAAAGTGGAATCCGAATCCACGCTTAACTTAATTTGTACCACTATCTCTAATTATGCCAATATCATTCTAATCATTCTAACCCATCCAATTGCCGTTGTAAGTTCTCTTGAAGTGGCTATTTAAAAATTTTTTTGATAAAAGCAATTAACTATACGCAACAGAATACATAGGAAGAAAGCTTAATTTACCCAGGAATCTGTACCGAATCCAATAGCGTAACTCATTGCAAAAAAGAAACAAGCGTTCCAGTGAATGATAACGAGTATGTAGAAAACTAGCTTTGCAATTCGGAAGGCATACGGAAAGTTCGTTCGGGTCTCAGTACGATCAAAGAACTCGGTCATGCGGGGGAACCGGAACAGCCGATTGATCCTTATAATTACTCCACAGGGAACACGACCAGGACGACATGAAATCCCTGTGGCCAGGTATAATAGATCAGTAGGGAGCAAGCTCAGTAGATCCAACTTGAAGGAAATTGAAGAGGCATAGTTTCGAATTAGTTTACACTTATCTTTGACAAGCAATCCTTGCTCTAAGTAGCCTAGAAGAAAAAAAAGAAGATAGAATTCATCTATCAAATTGTCAAAAATACATTTGCGTCTGCGTCAAAAAAAAAAAAAAAAGTATTGCAACAGCGCGTATTCATGATGGAATGTTTCACAGAAAACTACTACTTAGGAATTTAACTTATTCAACGAATCATTGGCGTACGCAGACAAATCATTTTAAGGAGGGCTGAGCCGAAATTTAAAGAGAAGAGGGCAGGCAAATCATAAAATGTAGTTAAAACTAGTAAATTTTTCGAATTTTTGATATCAATGCTAATTTAAGATGACAAAAATACATCATTGGATTTTTTTATCATTATAATTATTGTTGTGGCAGAGAGGTGAGCCAATATTTAGAAAAGTGCCAATTTGAAGTTGGAGTTTTTTGAAAAAAAAATTTTTTTGCAGAAAAAAAACTAATATTGGATTTTAAGTCTAAATTGGGTCTAAATGCAAGAAAATAAAAGGGGGGAGGTCAAGGAAGTTATTTACCCCCTCCTGAGATTACTCACTTATAAGCCGTTACAGATCTGATGAATGTTACAGATCTGATGTTAATATGAGTTACATATTTGAGTTTATGCTTTCAGTCTTCGTTAACATCTCTAAATATGATATCATTTCCTTGCATTTTTAACATAGATTTAAGATAATTATATTAAAATATATATATTAGGCTAAAAATCAAATTTCATTTTAAAAAAGCATTTCTTGGAAATAAAAATGAGCGATAAGATTTTTAGATAAAATAAATTATGAGATTACCAAATCCAAGCTAATAATACATTTGTTTTGTTTTGAAACAACACACAACTTCAACTTTTTCAACACACAACTCTGCTGCTTGCTTTTCTTTAATTAGTTGCAGGAAATTTAATTTCTTGATCAGAAATTCAAATTTAGCATGCTAGTTATTATCTAGTTATTTAACGAAGTTATGAGAAATTGAAGCACCAAAAAATAAATAAATAAATAAATATAATAATAATAATTAATTAACTTAATTTCTGCAGTGTCAATTTTTCTTATTTTGCTAACTTCTATTGTTAGGTCATACAAACCACAAATGAAGCAATTGTACTAAAACTCATTGCTTTTCATTTTTTAAGAACAAAAATATTCAATATATATGGCTAAAACCAATGATTTTTGCTTTTTATAATTCTGAAACGTGTGAGTTAGTTCTGTAACATATTCGCTGTTTTTCAATGTTACCGCTCTGACTGTTACCGATCTGACAAACTGACGAAGTTTTTTTTTTATTTCCGAGTCGATCGCACTAAACCAAAATCAAACACGTGGTTTTTTCACTTGTAATAAAGGACTATACTTATATATAAAATAAGTTTTTAAATAATAAAAACTGCGCATTTTAGAGCGTGTTACCGATCTGATGACTCAAATGACACACATTTTATAAATCACTTTAAAAAATCTTACCTACAATTTTAGATGCAGAAATGCAAATTTTTAATTACGATTCAATAAAACATCCCACCAGGTACTCAGTATCACGTGGTATAGGTGCAGGAAATGATTTTGGAAGCCTAAACATAGATCGGAAGTTATTGTTACCACTCTGACGGCGGAACTTGGGACACGCTTATTTCGCATCGGCTAGAAAATCAGAAATCGATTAAAACAAAAATGAAGTAAAATATTAACAAAGGGGTAAAAATAGAATCGTTTTTTGTACAAGTGCGTTTTTTTGGGAAGTTAGAAAGTGCGCATGACCTGTTTGCATGCTAAGCTTTGCTACTTGGGACACGTTACCGATCTGATTTTTGATGTATAAAAACAATATTTTCTGAAGAAAAAAATTTTTTTTTCTGATGTTATTAGATGAAATGAAAGCAAAACTTATCTTCTTTTTGGGGAAAATTATTTTTTTAACTAGCTATTGAAATACTAGTGAAAATTCACTTGGGACTCAAATTGGCACTTTTCTAAATATTAGCTCAGGTACTGTCTAAAATTTTTTCGTGCGACCTCCGAGACATCTGCGCACGCGCCAAGTCTCTTTGGACTTTCTCGAAATAGGGGGGAAAAGCTACGCAGAAGTAGTAAGCGAACAAAAGCTGAAGGCATCGGGTAGTGCGCATCCTAAACCTATCTCCCCTTTTTTAGATGGAAGCGTCCGTGGCTCCCAGGCGCACAATACGCAAACAGACAGTAAAGCGTTTTGATAATAAAATATTTTTGGAAAAAAAATAGAACCGACATCAGTTGGAAATTGCTCTAAAAAGTAAAAAATAATTTTTTTCTTTGAACACCATCGAAACTACTTTTAAACATAAGTTTTGAAGTCGGCGCAAAAACGATAGGTAAAATGATGTTTAACCATATTTTGCCAACATTTTTTCAGAGAAACCATTGAAACTTAAAAGCAGAATAGTTGTACCATTACACGAATGTGTGGTAATCAATGAAATGAATCCATTAAAATTTATATTTATAGTTGAATTGTAGTTGCGTATAATTCAAAACATTGTTTTTGCGCCGACTTCAAAACTTATGTTTAAAAGTAGTTTCGATGGTGTTCAAAGAAAAAAATTATTTTTTACTTTTTAGAGCAATTTCCAACTGAAGTCGGTTCTATTTTTTTTTCCAAAAATATTTTATTTCATTCTTTTTAGTGTAAATGCACTTAAAATAATCAAAATATAGTTAAAAAAACCATGCAGCTATTCAAAAAAATCCTTGCAGACCTGGACTCGATCTCATTCCGTCAGGAACCTCAACCCGACGCGTTTAACCACTTGACCATCGGGTCGCTCATTGAAGTAAGGATATACGATAGCACATATTGTTCTAAATAACATGAAATTTTAGTTTTTCGATTACAACTTTTTTTCTAGTGAACAAATATCGTCATATGAATACATGGTACCTAAGTTAACCATCTCCTATCGATTAAAAAAAAATTGTCCAAATCGGTTCAGTAGATCAGATGTTATGTGCGAACAAACAAACAAACAAAAAAAAAAAAAAAAAAACATACGCTTTGAATTGAGAACCTTCTCCTTTTTTGAAGTCGGTTAAAAATTGAAAGTAAAAGTAAGTAATTTGAATTGTGGGGAAAAGGGTTAGAGTAAGACTTGGAAAATTGGTGCAAGTTTTTGCATTTCATGCAAAATAATTTTCAACTAAAGTGGACTCTTTAGCTTTTTTCAAACACCACAAATCAAAATCTTATTTTTAAAAAATTTGTGTCACTTTAATGGTCGTTCATACCCCCCCCCCCCTCGCAGTGCAAAAAAAAAAAAAAAAAAACATTACACAGCAGATTTCGCCTAATAACTCAACACTCATGGTGTTTGATACATTTTATTTGTTTGTAATGATGTTTTTTGGTCACAACCAATATGAAAATCACAAAAAATAGTTACTTTAATTTTTAACATATATTTATCATATTCAGAACTTTTGACTTTTAATTTTACCTTGAATTTGACGTAAATGTAAGGTATAAAATACAGAATTTTATAAAGGTACATAATTTTTGAAAAAATAATATAAGTGTCGCAAATCAAAAACCATTTATTACCACAATCGATTCAAAGCCCCCAAAAGTGGTGCAAACGTGCATAAGAAAATTCTACAGCATCGAAGGACCCCATTGCCAATTTTGACCAAGATCCGATCAAAACTGTCATTTTGTACTGTAAAAAAATATGGGCTATATCCCCATGGGGGGATGTACCTGCATAAGGACATTACAATCATTAAAATAATTCAAAAAAAAAAAAAACATGCAGCTCTTTAAAAAAACCCTTTCAGACCTGGACTCGATCTCATTCCATCAGGAACTTCAACCTGAAGCGCATACTATAACCACTTCACCATCGGGTCGCTCATTGAAGTAAGGATTTACGATAGCACATATTGTTTTAAATGACATGAAATGTTAGTTTTTCGATCATAACTTTTTTTTCTAGTGAACAAATATCGTCATATGAGTACATGGTACCACCTAAGTTACACCATTTCCTATCGATAAAAAAAAATTGTCCAAATCGGTTCAGTAGATCAGATGTTATGTGCGAACAAAAAAAAAAAAAAAGTATACGCTTTGAATTGAGAACATCCTCCTTTTTTGAAGTCGGTTAAAAACAGGGAAAGATAAATTAAAATTCAAAAATTTCTCCTAATTAAAGTCCCCAACAAGTGCATGCAATATTTTGGTAAATTTTGTGCTTTAATAACATTAATTTTGCGATGTATTTTACTATATTGTTCCTAATATTAAATTTCAATTACATGTGGTGAAATGTATTGAACAGAATCAGGTGAATGAACAAGCATTAATTAGTGTTTCTGAGAGAAATGCAATAAAAATGAACAGAATCGAATAATCGAAATATAAGATAGTCAGTCATAAACGTGACAAACAATAAAATGGACAAGTCAAAAGAAAGAAATAAAAAAAGAATATACTTCTTTTTTCTTTCTTCCTTTGAATTTTGTCCTATACTTAAATTTTCTCAAAAAAAATGCTTCACATGTCGCGGTTTTAGAAAAAAGAACAAAAGGTAATAGCTAAAATTTTTTGAATTCTTTTTGATAATTTCGGAGGGGGCTGCAGCCCTATATAATCCCACTCCCTGATAACACAACTGCAACGAATGTATATATGGGGCATTTCACGGTATTTGTGTCCATAACAAAACTTTTTAAAGTTTAAAATTTTTATATATATTGAAAAAGTACATTCTAAAGTATATGAATATCATATTGTTTTCATAGTTCACTTTATATTATGTTTGTAATTGCACTCAGAACATTGAAAATGCAATTTTCACTGTTACGGACTCTACATTGAATTTTTCTTTAAAAACTAAACTTTTATTCCAACTATTGTTACGGACTCTACAGTCATCATTTTCAATCCATAATTTTTTATAGAGCGCATTTTTTGATTAAAATTGTTAGCTATGTTAGAGGTGAGCCTTTACTTTATCTGTCTCAAGTACCAGTTTTGGCTTAAAAATCGGTTTAAGCCAGATTTAAAGAAAAATTCAATGTAGAGTCCGTAGCAGTGAAAATTGCATTTTCAATGTTCTGAGTGCAATTATATAAACATAATATAAAGTGAACTATGAAAACAATATGATATTCATATACTTTAGAGTGTACTTTTTCAATATATATAAAAATTTTAAACTTGTCAAAAGTTTTGCTACGGACACCTAGGTGGGCCGAAAAAACACTTTTTTTTATTTCGAATTTGTAATAGCGCGGAAAAGTTGCGAATTATGAAGACAAAAAGAAGGAAAAAAAAATTATTGAAATCGGATGATATCTTCCGATCGCGCATACGGCCTAAAATTTGACAAAAAATGAAAAAACTTGATTTTCGCGATTTTTTTTTAAATTTTTGAATTGGATGTTTTCGAAATGTAATAGTGCGGAAAAGTAGCTAATTGTGAAGACAAAAAGAAGGAAAAAAAAATTTCGAAATCCATTGATATCTTCCGATCGCGCATAAGGCCTAAAATTTGACAAAATATGAAAAAAACTTCATTTTTGCGATTTTTTTAAAAAAATTTTTGAATGAAATATTTTCATAATTTTTTCGCGCGGAAAAGTTTATAATTTTGAAGACAAAAAGAGGCATAAAAAGGAGGAAAAAAAATTATCGAAATCGATAAATATCTTCCGGTTGTGCCTAGGGTCTAAACTTTGACAAAATATGAAAAAACATCATTTTTGCGATTTTTTGTTTAATTTTTTGAATTAGATGTTTTCGTAATGCAATAGTTTGTAACGTTTACTAATATAGCTTTAAAACATTGTGCTTTGATTTTGTTTTGGTCAGTTAATATCTTCCGGTTGCACATTAACCCCAAAATTACCCAAAATGATAATTTAAAAAAGGTTACATTTTTACGCGTTTTTGGTTTTTGATGAATAATTTTTTGTGAAACAACAAGTAGTATTTTTTGAGACAGACTGACAATAAGATAGAAAAACAAACTACCACAGGTTCAGTCGATTTTATTCAGTTACGAAAAGCCTTAAGAAACTCTCATCCGTAGACGTCGGGCAGCGATCCAGGCAACGGCTCTCTTCCACTCCATCGCCGCCTTCCTAGGACCACGTCAGTAGTCTGCCATGTTGTTTTTTCAGTCTGCGTTTCTATGTAGTAATCTCAGAGTACTATTATTTAGTTCAATCTAACTGTTTTAATTTTGAAATTCTTGTAGTCTTCTGTAATGATGTAGTTTTCTGCTCTGTGTGAGCTCGGTGATTTAACGAAAAAGTTATACAATTGCCGAGCCAAATAACAAGGCAAATACTCTAATAACAAGACAAATATTCGGCTGCCCCACTTTTGGTACTCCAAAAGAACTGCCATCAAACAAGCCGTCCACTAGCAAGGACATCATTAGGTGCCGTACTCAAGGAAGTTTCAATTTGGCACTAGAAATTAATAAAGGTGTCTTCGCCAGTAGGCAGTTAGTTTGATAGCAGTTCTTTGGAGTGCCAAAAGTGGGACAGCCAAATATTTGTCTTGTTGTTAGAGTATTTGTCTTGTTATTACATAACTTTTTGTTAAATCACAGAGTCCACACACAGCAGGAAACTACATCATTACAGAAGACTACAAGATTTTCAAAATCAAAACAGCTAGATTGAACTAAATACTAATAGTACACTGTGATTACTACATAGAAGCGCAGACTGAAAAAACAATATAGGCAGACAGCTGACATGGTCCTAGGAAGGCGGCGATGGAGTGGAAGAGAGCCGTAGCCAGGCGAGCGATGTTGCCTTGATTGCTGCCCGACGTCTACGCATGAGAGTTTTTAAGGCTTTTCGCAACTGGGTAGCATCGACTGAACCTGTGGTAGTTAATTTTTCTATATTATTGTCAGTCTTTCTCAAAAAATACTACGGTTGTTTCACAAAAAATTATTCATCAAAAACCAAAAACGCGTAAAAATGTACCTTCTTTAATATATTATTTTGGGTAATTTTGGGGTTAATGCACAACGGAAGATATTAACTGACCAAAACAAAATCAAAGCACAAAGTTTTAAGGCTATATTAGTAAACGTTACAAGCTATTGCATTACGAAAACATCTAATCCAAAAAATTAAATAAAAAATCGCAAAAATGATGGTTTTTTTATATTTTGTCAAAGTTTAGGCCCTAGGCACGACCGGAAGATAATAATCGATTTCGATAATTTTTTTCCTCCTTTTTATCCCTCTTTTTGTCTTCATAATTATAAACTTTTCCGCGCAAAAAAATTATGAAAACATTTCATTCAAAATTTTTTCAAAAAAAATCACAAAAATGAAGTTTTTTTCATATTTTGTCGAATTTTAGGCCTTATGCGCGATCGGAAGATATCAATGGATTTCGATAAATTTTTTTCCTTCTTTTTGTCTTCACAATTAGCTACTTTTCCGCACTATTACATTTCAAAAACATCCAATTCAAAAATTTAAAAAAAAAATCGCGAAAATCAAGTTTTTTCATTTTTTGTCAAATTTTAGGCCTTATGCGCGATCGGAAAATATCAACCGATTTCGATAATTTTTTTTGCCTTCTTTTTGTCTTCACAATTCGCAACTTTTCCGCGCTATTACAAATTCGAAATAAAAAAAAGTGTTTTTTCGGCCCACCCTAACCTATATGTCACAAATACCGTGAAATGCCCCATATAACAGTAAAATACCTCTTTTCACCCTACATTTAAAGTAATGTGCAATAACAGGTCCTCACATCACATTATTATTATTATTGATGACTAAGGCGAGTAGGGGCAAGTGACTCCACTGGGTAAGAGAATTGTATGAATGCTGACCTGAAGAGCTTCTGCCATACATCGAATATATTAGGTAAATGCCAAGTGAGAATTCCTTTAAGTTGGGATCAGCACGGACTGTCGTGGATAAACCAGAATCAATAATAGAATGTATTGCAATGAACTCGAATACGAAGATTGAGAAGGTTAGAGTTACGTTTTTTTTTTTTTTGCTGTCATATCAAGCAATTGAAATCCGTAAATGTAAGTTGATTATATTTAGCAATAATTATTATTAACAACATACATGGTGTATTTTGATTAAATACTGAAACCAGAATTTGATTACGTGAGGAATCACTTTCGCTTTCTTAAAAGTCAGATGAGGTACTGTCTGTTTGCGTATTGTGCACCTGGCAGCCACGAACGCTTCCATTTGAAAAAGGGGAGATAGATTTAGGATGCGCACTACCCGATGCCCTCAGTTTTTATTCGCTTGCTACTTCCTCGTTGCACTTCCCCCCTATTTCGAGAGAGTCAGAAGAGACTTGGCACCTGCGCAGATTCGATGGAGGTCTCGCGAAAAAATGTTAGACAGTAAGCGTGTTCCATATTGTGGGGCAAGTGCGAACTATCTAATTTATCTTTAACTTTGTCAATGTTGAAGGGGAATTAAACGACAATTCTTAGGTGATGCAATACACCGCCAACTCGGTTATTTTCATCCATGGACTGCAGTTTCGTGCTTATTAAGCACTCATCAGCATGGAATAGAAAAGTAACCAGGTTAGAGGCAAAAATCCTCGAAACTGCAGTCCATGGATGGAAATAATCGAGTTAGCGGTGTATTCATGTTCCTGCCTTAGCCCTTGCTTACCCAGGTAGCACAAAAAACGTTTAAACGTTTTTAATCCGTTGTCACAACGTTAATAACCATTTTACAACATTTAAAAAACGAAGTGTGCTACTTGGGTAGGGGCGGTTACTCACTGCTTTATAATTCTAGGTGAGTTTTCATATAGGCTTTTAGCAAATCATTGCTTGTGATACAGTTATCTTTAGTAAGAATACTGGTATATGCCAAAAGGAAGGCATTAAATGGGATTTCTCAATCGGCTGTGAAAATTAATCTCACCTGTTCTGCAATGAACTGCAATGTCAAGGACATATAATAAATCACAGGCACAATCCAAGCTAAGCCAAAGACCTGGACATAGGTTCTGAAGCTCCCAGAAAACGCCGCGGGCGACAATCCCCAAAACATTGTACAGCACAGCACCAGATATTAGGCAGAGCCACCGATAATGTAAGGAAGAAGCGGGATCCAAAACCAAGGAACCAAACAACCTATCAGATATAATGGGTATTAAATTGCATATTTATACAGTTGCTGAACAAAAATTTAAATTAAATATTTTTGCAACATATTTGACTTTTATGCAAATACCTTTCGAAAATGCCTCCCTTAAGATGAGAATATTAGTAGAAAATTGATACGCATAAATGGTAAACTAATTTGCGTAATGAATGTACATTACATAGAATGGATGTGAGCAAGAGAGAAAGTTTAATTTATTCGGTTAGTAATATGAAACATTTTTTTTATTGCATGAGCCATTGTGTAGGTTAGGTGCGCGAGTTGCTTTTTATGATGCTCCATGTAATTACCCAGTTTCTTCTCTTCTGAGTGCTTATTGTTGTATCTAGTAGTGCTTATTGTTGTATCTAGTATACTATCCGTAAGTGCTTATTTACCTTACTGAAACCCATAAAGCATAGAAAACAGTTATTAATCAAAAATTTTCCCAAAAGCACTTATCTTACACAACGTAGGATTGCTTCAAAATGTATATAGTAAGCTTGGGTACAATCCAGTAGACGTACGAAGTTAAAAATGTGACCAGTTCAGCTCGCCGGAAAATGTTATTTCGGCTAAAAGCGGGGAAAAAACGAAGGGGGGGGGGAGGGGTGCAGCCAAAGCATTTAAGATGCATTTATCTGAATAGTAAAATGAATTTTTGTAAGACTTGTTTGAGCTTGAAAAGACATGCACGCTATATGCGTTATTGGACTCAACAGCTCTGCGTAGAATTTTGGCAGTTGAACGAATTTTCCTTGGCTCCCATTAATTGAACCGTTTTTTTCATTAATCAGCTATGCGTCAAACTTTAAAATTTCAAAAAACAATTTCACAATCGTTTTAAAAAATTTCGATAAGAAATACAATATTTTGAACGAAAAAGGATACATAATTAGGTACATTTCTACCAATAAAAAGCATTGTAATCCCTGTTGAAAAAATTAATATGACGATCTAGCTTTCCGAAAATCAGATATTTTGGAGCTTACCTGGTTTCTGCAATAATTGATTCAATGTGTGCAAGGGTGTACTAATCACTATTAAAAATTTTACTTTTGAATATTTGAAAAGAGAAAGAGTACCCTATAAGGAACAAAAACGTCCTATTATGGAATTGTATTTTATTTATCAATTAATTTAAAAAAAAAGGAAAAGAGTACATTTTGCTTATTTACTTTTTAGGAAGTTCTGTTGCAACCTATTTTTATTAAAAAATGTATAAGAGAAAATTAAGCTCAATTAGAAATTTAATATTGCTTTCATCATCCAAATAAGTGCGATTACCGAAACAAAAAGAACTAATTACAAGAGCTTAGAAAAGCAATATGCGCCTACAAGATTTGCATAAATAGTGTTTTATTAAAGGAAGCTACTTCTCGCCCTTATTTAGCCAATATTTTTTTGGTTATCTTTAGAATAAAGGACCGATAATATTATCTGAATGACTGGTTATCAGTAGAGAAACTGATAACTTTATGTTATTTTAGTACTTCGTCACAAGTGTGTGAAGGGAATACAAATCAGTCTGTACTAAAAAGGAAAGGTGGAAAAAATTTAGTTTCTTCTATTTTGCAAATTATTAAAATTCAAAGAAAATTAAAATGCAAAAAAAAAAAAAAATGTATTTTTCAAGTAGAATTAGTTATTGCATTAACGGGTTGACTTTCACAAAAATTTGTGTCTGTTTAATCATCCTAGTTATGCTCTGCAAATAGATTTCATGCTTTCTAATCATCTCAATGCGCTAACAAAATTCAAGATTGCACTTGCAAAAACATATTTTTTATGAAATCAAAATCAATTATTATGGTTTGATATGTTTACAAATTTATTCCGTATTGAAACGTGACTCTTCACACATGCAAGCTTAAAATAAGGCAAACAGTACAGGCAACAGTATAAGGCAAACAGTCAGTTAACTACTGACACTAGTTTGGAGGTGACAAGAAGTCTCTTTACAATATTTTTTTTAATGGACGAATGACATCCGGCAAAAGCTTTTTATCATATATCCTTCATCCATAAGCTCATGTATTTAGATTTGAAAAACTATTTTCAGAGTAATGGAAAATAATCCAGAGAAATGTATTTAATTCTCCTCAGAGAACATACAATAATATCAGAGTGTCATTAGGTTCTGTAGATATTTTAGGTGTAGCTTTAGGAGGGCGTGTCAGAGGTGAAATGCAACAGGTGCTGCAGGACCGGCTATATACACTGAAGTGACAAAAGTCATGGGATACCTCTTAATATCGTGTCGGCCCTCCTTTTGCCCGGCGAAGTGCAACAACTCGACGTGGCATGGACTCAACAAGTCGTTGGAAGTCTTCTGCAGGAATATTGAGCCATGCTGTCTCGATAGACGTCCATAATTGTGAAAGCGTTGATGGGGCAGGATTTTGGGCACGAACAGACCTCTCGATGGTGTCCCATAAATGCTCAATGGGATTCATGTCGGGCGATCTAGGTGGCCAAATCATTCGTTGGAATTGTCCAGAATTTTCTTCAAACCAATTGCGAACAGTTGTGGCCCGGTGACATGGCGCATTGTCATCCATAAAAATCCCATCGTTGTTTGGGTACATGAAGTCCATGAATGGCTGCAAGTGATCTCCAAGTAGCTGCACATAAGCATTTCCAGTCAATGTTCGGTCCAGTCGCACTAGAGGACCAAGTCCATGCCATGAAAAAACAGCCCACACCATTACGGAGCCACCACCAGCTTGAACAGTGCCTTGCTGACAGTTTGGGTCCATGGCTTCGTGGGGTCTGCGCCACACTCGAACCCTACCATCGGCTCTTACCAGCTGAAATCGTGACTCATCGGACCAGGCCACGGTTTTCCATTCATCTAGGGACCAACCGATATGCTCACGTGCCCACGAGAGTCGCTGCAAGCGATGTCGTTCTGTCAGTAAAGGCACTCGAGTCGGTCTTCTGCTGGAATAGCCCAAGAAATCCAAATTTCTCCGCACAGTTCTAGCAGACACGTCCATTGTACGTCCCACATTGATTTCTACGGTGATTTGACGCAGTGTTGCTTGTCTGTTAGAATTTACGACTCTTTGCAGACGTCGCCGGTCTCGATCTTTAAGTGCAGGCGGTCGACCACTGCGCTGTCCATGGTGGGATGTTATGCCTGAAATTTCATACTCTCGGCACACTCTTGACACAGTGGATCTGGGAATGTTGAATTCTCTAACGATTTCCGAAATGGCATGACCCATGCGTCTAGCTCCAACTAACATTCCGCGTTCAAAGTCTGTTAATTCACGTCGTGCGGTCATCATCACGTTAAAACCTCTTCACATGAATAACTTGAACAGAAATGAAAGCTCTGTAAAAGCACTGCGCATTTATACCTGTTCTATGCGATGCTACTGCCATCTGAAAATTTGCATATTGCTATCCCATGACTTTTGTCACTTCAGTGTATATGTATATATACCTTCTCATGAATTATTTAGAAAAAAAAGGAGGGGATGGGGTGAGAGGAGTGAAAATTCTTTAATTTTCCTCTTATTATATTGACTGGATACTGTGATCCGGAAAATCCATGTAAATTTTATTGAACTTTAAATTAAAAACGTCTTTAAGCGGAACAATCCGCGGGTAAGCAATGATGATGTGTTGAATGCATATACTGCCGTGCTAAGCACAAAAGCCTTATCTGCACTTTTTAACAACTGTCACCAGGTGGTTTTTTGTGATGTATTTTACCTACATCCAAAGTTTTATGGTCTTTTGAGAATGGGAAATATTTTTAAAGCATTTCTGAAAAAGAATCATCTGAATCAAATACATGGAGATGCAAAACTTTAAAGAGTAATATCTCAGTTTGAGATCTACTGCAGATACCACTTTTGCGCTTAGCACGGCAGTATAAATAACAGGTGATAATCCTCAGTGAGTAACCTTTTATCTTAGTCATGAGTACATTTTAAATTATTAGCAAAGATGTGTGGTAACCATGCTGTGCTTGGAAGTAGTTTAGCAGCATTTGCATAATTTTTTGTGCTATTTTAGAATGTTTTATAACGAGCATTGTTCTAAAGCTGTATTTTTTCTTTCTTTTTTTGGATCTATGAATCTCTCGCAGCAAGGCTCGATAAACTCCAGCTGTGACAGTGACAAAATGCGTCTGGCGTAAAAGTAATATCGACAATTCATCTGTTTTATGTGGCGTCATAGCGCAATCACCTGTCTTCTAGGTGTTTTTTATATTTTTGACAAATTGAAAACTGCATGAGTCAACAGGAAACAGTGTTAATTAAATTATGTAAACCAATCATGTGCACTGAGAAAGGTTGCGACGGCGTTTTGGAAGTGTTGTCGTGGGTGTCAATAACTATTACACGCAGTTATGATTTCTTCAAAAGTACGTTCTACCCTGTAAAAATATATGTTGTTTTTACAATAGGGAAGAGCGGGGCTAAAAGTTCCGCTGGTAAGTTGTTCAGTTTGAAATAGCTCAACTAAAGAAAAAGGTAAATGTATTTTGTCAATATGTCGTGAAATAGAATGTTATGCACCCTAATATCCTATGTTGAAAAAATTTACGTTTCGTTACCTATCCTATGATTTGATTTTTAAAGACATGTGCTTTTGGGGCTAGTTGTTACCTTTTTTGGGGCAAGTTGTTTCGCGGAACAACTAACCCGAGAAAAAAATCAGCAAATCTTAACTTATTAGCTGCTAAAGCTGTTAATTACTGTACTTACTGTATTTTACCATATTAATATATTACAATTTACCATTTATTATCTGTTAATTATTATATATATTTGTGCTTAAAGACCAGTCATTGAATCTGTATGTACAAATGATTAATGCTAGAAAGCGGAAATAAAGAGAAAATCAACTGATTATTTGAACGATATTGTTGTACAGGAAAAGGTGAATTTAAATAATAAAAAGTTCTTTGAAAAATAGAAATGTTACTAGAACACTTTTGGTGTGTGAGCCGCTTTTTTATGATAACACATATTTTTGTGGGATAAAAGTAGTGTACAATTTTAGCAAGATCAAATTAATACGTCATTATACAGCTGCTTTTTGTTTAACTAATTTGATGAAATCGGTTTTTTTTAAAAAAATTCTTAGTTAAGACTTATTTAAATGTAAACGTTTCAATATTTTAAGATATAGATTTGAGACTTGAAATAAACTAAAAATTATGATTAAAATGCTTTTCTTCTTTACACGCCGGGAAAAAGATCGTTGAAATCAGCATTAAATAGGCAGTCCGAAAATGTTGTGAGACTAAACAAATTATATTTTATGTTATTGAATCTAAAACAACTTTTATTTGATTAGTTTTTTCATATACGGCACAGAGTGTTTAAGCGATATCATTTGCAAAATTGAAACCAATAAAAGATCAATCCAGAAGTCTGAGCAATCGAAGCTAGTAAGGTAATGCGAACCTTATCAAAGAGAATACAATTCTTCAACTATGCTGAAATAATCCGTTGGCTATTAGATAACCTATAGGATCAGAAAGAAACTGTCCTCCTCCTAGTTCAAACAGGACAACATACAGCTCAAGAAATAAAGTTTTACGCTGGCGAAATCAATTAACTCTTATGTTCAGTGGGTCAAGAGACCACCTAGTTTTGTGTACAGTTGGCGTGGCCCATCCATTATAGATGCTTAATGGACTTCAGAATAGTTCCGGATGTTGACGAAGATCAGAGTTTGAATTAGAAGAATGATTGTATTGATGGCATAATATTCCGTGAATGGAATCGAAAATCGGAAATACTTCTTGCGTGTGTGAGTCATATGAGTACATACCATATAAATAAAATAGTTCAAAGCGAATAACGATTATTTCCGAAAGTTCACAGAAAGTCTTAGTGTATTTTCAAACATAAAAATATTAATCCAATTAATTATTTTTGCGAATTTTAAGCTGTAAAGTTATTTTACTATAACTGTGTTCAATTGTGATAAATAAAGATTTATAATAGAAAAAAATGTCCATAAGCGCCGTTTACTTCACATCTGTATAATCAAAATCTTGATGGTGTTCAATTCCACATGTCGGGTATTTATTTTTTGTCTCATTTATTTCTCTCTAACCAACAAAACTTTTGAATATTTTGGTCTTGATTCCTTTGTGTCTTACGCTGTGATTTTTCTTTTTTTAACTGCAGCAAAAGTTTGAACATTAATTTTTTACTTGGCGAGCACATTACGCTTGAACTGACAGGAGGCTAAAAGGCATAGAGGGAAACTGTTAGCACTTCCAAAAAAAAAAAAAAAAAAGACACAGAAGAGGAATAAAACGCGCAGGCAATAGTAATATCATTTTTATAGTAGTTAAGAGTCAATAAATTAAAATTGTATGTATGCGAATTATTTAAACAAGCTGTTTACAATTTTGGGTAAATGATGCAGTTTTTTAGGTTCCCTTAATTTGGCTTTTGTATATCAATAATTTTATTTTAGAGTAAGCTGTTAAATCATAGGTTACTATTTTATCCCTAACTAGCGGTACCCGCACGGCTTTGCCCGTGGTATAAAATTAAAAATTCATTTGTAAAAAATTGATATAGCAGAAAAAATACTCTATTTTAGTTATTCAACTATAATTCTTTTAAAGAATGATATAAAAATTTGGCATGGACCCCACACTACTTCCTTTTACGTGTAAATTTCTTAGTAGATGCCTTAACCCTTTGAAGCAGAAATGGGACACCGGTGTCCCAGAGAACGAAACACTGATTTCCCATGAATATTTTACCTTTTACGAAGAAAGGAACATCGCTGTCCTATGCTGCATTACATAACCAGAAAATTCTCAACATGCTAAGGATAATATTTTCCCCTTATTTTGATTTAAATTAGTACAAAATAATTGACAAAGTATGATGAAAACGTTGATAAAAATTCTGCGTTAAAGGGTTAAGTGCTAAAATAGTGCTTGAAGTGAGCAAGATAACAATTCAAACATTTACATCCCTAGTTTGCCACAAAACAATGCAAAAAAATGTTTTTCAATGATTAATCTCCTAAATATCGCCGATTTTAACATCATTCAGTGGATTTTTCGCAAAATATCGCCAATAGCACCAAATTGAACCCAAATAAAAAAAAATAAATTTTTTCGCCAAATTTGCCGCCAACTTGGCGATATGTCGCCAAATTGGCTTCAAACACTTGGCGACTAAAAGCTTGGCGATATTTCGCCAAGTGCTCTCGCCAATTCATATCACTTTTGTCTGCATTGAAATTAACACTGATTTACCCCATAAAAGGGGTAAAAACCCCCTTGGGGAAATTCGAATGCAACCCCAAGGGGAGGTGCACAAAAATAAGCCAAAAGAGAAAATAAGAACAATTTTGCTGCTCACAGAAATCTTACCAAAGTTTAATAGAAGAAGAAAGTTTTCTTTCCTAACTTCAAAAACAAAATAATAGAAATTTCGTGCATTATTCTTCATCATGATAATAAAAACAATAAACATCGACAAACATTAACCAGCAAATGATTAATTAAAAGCCAAACTCGTTTACTCAAGCCATTTACTGCAATTTATATTGAAATAAAAAAAAGGAAATAAAATATGTTTTGCCAGACGATAAATTTAGAATGGTTTACTATCATGTTGTTTCTTTTTTGACCTCATTTAGTTAAACAATGTTTCCCTCTTCTACACAACTCGTCAGATCGCCTAAATATCTCTAAACTCGCAAAAATGGTACGCGTCAGTTTCTTCCTTCTCTACCTTTTTTAAAGAAAGGACTCGATTTCTCATTTGATTGACAGGTGCCATCTTATCACGATTTTATTATATTTCATTTGACTAATTTTAATAAGGCTTGGAGTTTGGATTGCTACAAAAACAAATACATTTTTAAAATTATTAATAGAAAAAGAACGAAACAAATAAACGAAATAAAAACGTAACCATGGTAACAACATTAAAAGTTGATTTCCGTTGATAAAATAATTCATTTCATTAACCATTTTAGAATCGTTTGGCTTGCTTTACTGAAGATAAGCCTTGAATTCCGGGATTCTAAAAACAATTGTTACAGCTCTCCTGATGATCGTAGAAACTTCGAAAAAACTTCATTTTGTGCAGAAAATTTCAAGCTTTCGAATGACATAAGACTTGAAAATGTGTATGAAATATTTCTTCCCTATTTTATCGAATTTCTGCTAAGAATTCGAATAGAAAAAGAACGAAATGGAATTTTCGAAAAATCGCTTCGAGGTGCAAAACTACATGCTACAAACTAATTTTGTGTCAAGTGGCATGAAAATCGACCGAACGGTTTGGGCGCTACGCGCGTAACAGACAGACAGACAGAAGGACAGAAAGAAGGACAGAAAGAAAGAAAGAAAGACAAACCTTCAGTTTTATTATTAGTAGAGATTTTGCATGCAATTTTATGAACTGTTTCGTGATAAAAATGAAGTTTTTTTTAATAAAAAGAGTGAATTTCATAAGCAGTTGCACGTTTAATTGACTCTAATTTAATAGTCAATAAAGGCGTAATTGTATTTTTAATAACGCATTTCTTAATCAGTCAATCAAGAATAAAGTCTTATTAAATTTTTAATTAATTAATTAATTTTCATAGCTTAATTCTCAATAATTTTAATAAATTGATCGATTTTTTTTTACTGAATTTCATTCATTATTTTTCGTCCAAACAAGCTGAGCTTCGTAGATATTTTTTTGAAGTTAACATTCATTCTCAATATTTATTCTCCTAAGGGTAACAAAAATTCTAACTGTAATCAGAATGATAAAAGTATAATTTAAGATCTCATCAATTTCCAATTGCAGCTCTAAAAGCCGGAAAAATGTTTTTGTTAGAAATTTTCACGGTCGTTCGTATCTGTTACATTTTTTTACACTGTTTCATATTATTAATATCATTAGTTTTACCTTTCCCGTATATGCTGAGATACAGTTCCACATATTAGGGCAGCTTCAGATGAAACTTTCAGTTTCTATGTATGAAATAAATATAATCACAATTCAGGTTCTACAATTTTCAGGAGATTCATTACTTTTAATGACATAAAGTAACATTTTCATTTTGGTGAAGCGAAAACGATCGAAACTATTAAGTTTATGTTTTTATCTTAAAGGGGAAGGAAAAGTAGCCATTTAAAGTATATTCATGGGTCAGAAATTTTAACTACCTATGATGTAGTCTTTGGCTACCTATATGTCGCGTAGAAAATTCTCTAAAGTTATAAGATTTATGAAGTTTTAAAGAAACTCTTCGCTTATTTTCTCCGAGAAAACTACCGATTACTCATCACATGGAGGCGGAATAAAGAAATAAATTACACATGTTTAATTAGGCGAATTATGTTTAATTAACAATTAATATGCAGTAACCGCCACTAATAAAATGACTGGATTATAAAATCAGCCGCTTTTTAAAATCAAGTCTGCAGGAACCGAATCCTTAACCCTCGTGGGTTCCTTGGGGTCATATGTGACCCCAATGCAATTTCTGTTTAATATATCTTGTTAATCAACCATTTGTTTTTAATGGCATTTTGTGGCTTTTATTCTTCTAGTTTTCTATTCAAAATAAGGCTATTATTGTGTTTTATTTTTCCCGAATTGCATTTTTTGCACACAAGGCCATTGAGGTCACTTCTCCACAATGCCAAAAAAAAGAGGACGTTGCAACTTTGTCCAAGAGAGCTGGACAGAAAATGCATCGAAAAATGTCATAAGTGTTTGAAATTTACTTGCAAAAAATCATGTTTTTTCAGGTCTGTAACAGTTGTAAATAAATCTACAGTTATTGTAAGTTTTGCTCTAGAATGTTAATTTTTAATGCATAAACGAAATTTTACTTTGATTGCGTCTTTTTATTTTTATTTTTTTAGCATTAAAAAGTGTGTGAACTTAAATAATGCATGTAACGTTCATTAATAATAATAAATGAATTAAAGGAAGCATTGGGGTCGTTTATGACCCCAAGGGTCTTGAGTGTAACTGAAATGGGAGGAACCCACGAGGGTTAAAATATCCAAACATGTTAAAACCATCCTTTAATAAAATCAACATCGCCGTTTTATAAAATCAGTTTTTTGGAAAGTGTATGCTAAAATTTTGTAAAAAGCGTATGCTGAAAACGACAGTTATAATTATGTTAAAAATTGCAACAGACATAATAAATTCCAAAGTTTAGCTCCAAGAAGTGAAGGAGTCTCGGAAGATGAAGAAATGCATACCAAATTTGCCCTCTTCGATGTATATACAATTTCCGTTAATGAAATATCTATACGCCAGTATTTTAAGACACGTCTGCAAATAAAAATGTAAATCTTATTTAGTTTACTGAATTTTGAAACTTTTAAAACTATATAGAAATACAGTAATTTGTTAATTTTTCAGATAAGTTATGGTTAAAAACTTCTTTAAGTGTATGTATGCCGGTTTATAAAATCAGCCGCTTTATAAAATCAAATGTCCTCTGGACAAATGTGATTTTAATAAGCGGCGGGCATTGTACTATATTTTTATGTTAAATTATAAGATCGAAGTCGTCGATTTAAAATTAAATGTGATAGTTAAGGCATTGGACTTTTTTTTAGAAATAAATAGGTCGGTAAAAAGAAAAGAATAAACAATAATATTATACATCATTATTTATGCATTTAGGTGCATCAGTTAAAAAAAAAAGAGGCCAACGCCCCCATCCCGATTTCCGTTGTCATGGGAACCGAATCCATTCCAACTAGGTTATCCCGGGGGGTATTTAAAAGCAATAGATGTTAAATGGGAAATGAAAGTAGGAAATGAATTAGAAGTGTGGGAGATTTTCCGACAGAGAGTTTGTGTTGTTGAATAACTCTTATCAATAAAAGATGAGTCACTTATATAAATGAAAGTTGAATTAATGCATAATAAGCTCAGATTTTGGTTCCTTTCCGCCACATTTACTTGTTCGCTCGTAAACTTCATTCATAAACTAATGACTTTTTGAGAAACTTAATGGTTTTTCTCTCATTGTTTGAATTCTTAAATATTTTTGCTACACGAAGGATTTAAAATTTCTAGACAATATTAGAAGCTTAAGAATACAAGGAAGTATTAAGGGACGAAAAGTTAGCAGATTTAGCGGAATAAATCACGTCAACATTAGTTTTAAAATTTAAATTTTATACGCAAGCAGTATACTAGAAGTTTTCATAAGAATTGCTTAAAAAACACATGTTAAATTTTAATACATGCAGTAAAGTAAGAAAAATGTCACTCCCATTACTGTGTCATAGCTAGATGAGAAGCTTTATCTTAAAGTGAAAATACCTATAAATAAAAGTAAATAAAAAGTCGAAGAATTGAAAAGTAAGATTTCGATAAGTACCGTAGAACGGGGTGAATCGGTACACTTTTCAGCTTTGCTTGTAAAAAAATAGTAAAAAGATTTTTTGAATTTGATTTTTGTGGGTAAACACTTTGGTCTTGTGCTTTGCTTTTAACCCTACACTGCATGATTTTTTGTTCTTTGAAAAACATATATATGTTTTTTAGTGTAATAAGAAAACATAGGAACACAGTTTAAAAAAAAATAATTTTGAAGATAAATGGTTGTATTTGCTTTAAAGATACTTAATACTTGCTTTTTATGATTGAGTTGCCTTATGCATGGTCATAAGTAAAAAAAGTCCATGTAGCCAATTGGCAACGCTATGCAGTGTAGGGTTAATATTTTAAGTAAAGGCAAAACATGTTGAACAGTTATTATTTATGTATATAATGATTTGATACAAATACAAATGCGACAACCAGCAGCAGGCTCTGGGCCCAACTGGGCTGGTCTTAGTCAAATTAAAGACCCCAATGAAGATCAATGGCCCTCTTAAAGCTATCTACTCCATTGCTCCTTACCGCCTCTTCCGGTAAACTGTTCCAAGTTCCCACTACCCTGCTAAAATAGTATTTTTTTCAAATTTCCAGATTAGCCTGAGATTTAAACAGATTAAAACAATGACCCATTGTCCTGCTTTCTGTGCAAAAATCTAACCCTGTAACATCATTCATTTGTTCGATTCACCCCGCTGATAGGGGTCAACGGAACACATGTTAAAATTTTTATTTTTTTCAATTTAACCT
This sequence comes from Uloborus plumipes, assembly GCA_038373865.1. Classification (NCBI taxonomy): domain Eukaryota; kingdom Metazoa; phylum Arthropoda; class Arachnida; order Araneae; family Uloboridae; genus Uloborus; species Uloborus plumipes. Next base: position 24,212 of record JAXGGA010001709.1, read on the forward strand.
GTAATAGGTCTCACAAATATTAGTAATACTCATGGGGGAGCCTAAGAACAGAACAGAACTTTCAAATAAAAGTTTTTTTTTCTATACTAGTAAAACGTATGATTTGTCAAAATTCGAAAATAATGTCGAACTAATGAAACATTAAAATTAATTTTAAGAAAATGTATTTGAATGTAATTTGAAAAAAAAAAAAAAAAAACAGATTTAATACAAATTAAACTCCTTCATGTCGTTCACAAAAATGATTTTTCTCCTAAAACGAGCCGCTGTGGCTTGGTTTAAGTTTTTTTCATAACATATTCTGGGATGAACGCTGCCTTTTCTTCAGTTTCTTAAAACCTCTGGGTTTTGGATATCGTCCTAAAATATTTTCTCACACATTCATTGTTGTCTGTGTACTGGAATTTTGCTACATAGAGTCTGTATGACATTTCCCCCATGTATTTTAAGTAAAAAAAGTCTGCTGGAGCAAAAATCTTTTTAAATCTGGAATTTTCTGTCATTCGAAGGTCTATATTTGAAGTTAAAAATCAACGTAAATAAAGCACAAATAAGGTAGAAAGTACAGCAAATAGCTATTTCAAGGCTACAATGGAGCCCCTTCCTCAGTGCAAGAAGCTCAGCAAACAACATGAAAGCTGTAAGAGAACTGAGCGCGAAGCACGTGTGCCCCGGTATTTATAACAAATGGGCCAGTGCGCTTGAACTCACGACAAAAGCGGGAAAACACCGACCAATCAGCGATCAGCGAAACAGCCAGGAGAGCGAAGAAAAGGGGGGGGGGAAGACAGCAAAGGAAAGTAGGGGGAAAAAAAAGCGCGGGAGAAAACACTAGAAAACACTTTTTCCCCCTACTTTCCTTTGCTGTCTTCCCCCCTTTTCTTCGCTCTCCTGGCTGTTTCGCTGATCGCTGATTGGTCGGTGTTTTCCCGCTTTTGTCGTGAGTTCAAGCGCACTGGCCCATTTATTACAAATACCGGGGCACACGTGCTTCGCGCTCAGTTCTCTTACAGCTTTCATGTTGTTTGCTGAGCTTCTTGCACTGAGGAAGGGGCTCCATTGTAGCCTTGAAATAGCTATTTGCTGTACTTTCTACCTTATTTGTGCTTTATTTACGTTGATTTTTAACTTCAAATATAGTTCAGCACAAAGCTTATTTGATCATTTTTCATTCGAAGGTCTAGTTGCTCGCAAGAAAGGGTAATTAATAATAAATCCTTTTACCTATCTTAACTAGAAGAATCGGGGTTAGCATCTTGATGTTCCAAAAAGTTTCCATTTAATAATTTTGAATTGGAACAACAGATCAAAGTGTTTCGGTTCACCATGCAAATCCTTACATTATGACATTACAAAGAATTTTTCATTTTTATGACAAAATTAAGAAATCATGTCTATTCTAATGTGGTACTCTACTGCTCAGATATATGCATAATTAAAAAATACTATTCTTTGGTTTGAAATATAAAGAAGTCTGTACTTACGTACAAAGTTTGGCAGACAGTGAAAACTTGATGTTTTTTGCGTTGCGGTTGCAGCCTTGCCAAAAATACGCGACAGTATATTTATGAAGAATTTCTTTGTTTGTTGAGTTGTTCCGAATCACCCCGCTGTTCCGATACACCCTGTTTTACGGTATAAATTTAAATTTGAAGAAAATATATTACTTAAATTATTTTTTACTTTTACCAGATTGATCTTGGTAAGTAAAAAAAAAACAAAACAAATAGGCTGAACGGTGCATAATTTGAGCTATTAACTTTTGATTACGAATATTTCCAAGCTTCATGAAATTTCAATATTTCAATGTGCTTTCATAAAGTTCAATATACAATTCAGTCTTACCTGTGAAAACGCGTAGCACCAATTTCGTCTTGATCTTCTTGCTTAGGTTGTCCAGAAGTAAATTTTTCTAGAAATGAATCTGGCCTGGGTTCTCGGGAAGATCTTTGGGAGGTGTGAAAAACCAAAGCATGCTATGAAACGTAAATGAGAATATCCTAAGACTTTTAGAAAACTTTGAGAAAGACTAGAAAGACTTTGAACAAAACAAAACAAAACCAAAAAAAAAAAAAAAAAGCATTAAGTTGTTTCGCTGTTAAGTCTGAAAAAATAAATAAACAAATCATAATTACTGTTGTTTTCTCTGTTTTTTTTTTGTTTTTTTTTTGAGCCAAAAATATAATTTTGTGTTTGAGTTTTTTCTAAAAACAGGTTTGAATTTCTCATTTGAAACAGCTACACTGCCGTGCAAAGCACAGGTCGTATCGTCACTTTTTAGCAAAATTGAGTTATTGTCATCAGGTAGCTACATATAACTTATTTTATATAAATGCAAAGTTTTACGGTTATTTGAGAACGGGAAAATATTTTTTAAAGAATCATGAAAAATTACCTCCTGAATCAAATGAAGGACCAGGGAGAAAAAAGATGAAAGTCACTTTTGGTCAATTTTGAGATATTAGCGCTATCTAGGTGCTATGAAGGAGTAATATCATCTGATAGAACAACAAGGGGGGAAAAGATATGAATCAACCGAAATGTGCATGAAAACTCTAATAAATACAAAAGGAGTTACGAGAAATCAAACTTTGTTCTTCGTTTTTCTCGAAATTTTTTCATCTTTTTTCCCCCTGGCCCTTCAAACACATGAAGGCGCAAAACTTTAAAGAGCAATATCTCAGTTTGAGATCGTTTGCAGATACCACTTTTGCGCTTAGCACGGCAGTATAGCAACCAGACAACGTCTTAGTCTAAGATCGGACTTAGGTTTATTTACCCTCATCGAGTTTCCTAATATGTCCTGCATAAAAATGTAGATACAAATATTACTAGCAAGATGGCATACGGCTATCGGAACAAAAGTGATCCAATATTGGGTTGTTGCGATTTGAAGTTCCAGTAGAGAGAGAGAGAGAGAGAGTAAAACTGCAGTTCTTCTGCAGGTATCTTTAAATTTTGCAAGATTCTGCAGTTTTCCGCAGGTTTTCGAAAGTCAGTAGATCTAAATCCCTCGCAAATTACGTTTATCAACTTTTTTTTTTGTTGAACAACAACAAAATGCTATATGTTTTCTCTTTGGAGCTAAGTTGCCGGATGGTTCCTTTTCCAGGTTGACAGTCTGCCAACGTGGCGCATCCACCGGTCCTTGATCCTCCCATGCAGATCATGAAGGCACGGTACTAGCGGTATAGGGCGCCATCTGTTGAATTGTGGGTTACCAATATGTGGCGTACGGATGTGTGTCCACTGATGGAATTTGATCCAAGGACCTTCGTGATGGTAACCTAGTACTTTAATCACTGAACCAAAAGAGTTTTAAGGCTTGGTGGAGAAGTTGTTTCATGAGCTCTCGGACGTGCACCACACACTTATCGCAGTTCGTCATTGCAAAAAGTATAATTTGAATTCGATATGTCAAATTTCAAATTAATTATTATTATTTATTTTCCTCTTTTCATTTCTGGTTTTTTTTTTTTTTAATTTATTTATTTATTTGAAGGGCCAGGGGAAAAAAGATGAAAGTGACCAAAAAGAGATTTTGAGAAAAACGAGGAACAAAGTTTGATTTCTCGTAGCTCCTTATGTAGTTTTTCGAGTTTTCATACACATTTCGTTCGCTTCTCATCTTTTTTCCCCTTGTTGATCTACCAGATGATACTAGTCCTTCATAGCCCCTAGATAGCGCTAATATCTCAAAATTGACTTTCCTCTTTTTCCCCCTGGCCCTTCATTTATTCTATGTTTGACTTTTTAATACCACGAGGTTGGAGTCATACAAGTCTTAAGGAGTTTTGGGAAAGACATATTCATTTAATATTAACGAAGCCGTAAACGGTTGAAAAGAAGCCAAGAAGTACAAAAAGATGAAGCACTTTTGGACCCCTGCTTTAACAAATCTATTTGGTAACATTTAAATGCTCCGTCAAAATGTTTGGAAATTCAAGTGATATCAATACTTAGTATCCTGGTAGAACAATATTTTTGAGCTTAATGAAATGATATATATACTTCGCATTGGTAAATTCAATAAGTTCCATTTGGGCGTTGAAAGTATATCAAAGCAAAAAAAGTTTAAAGCAAAAGAAAACTGCAAAATAGAATGCATTAGCGATATATTTTAAAAATTAAGCTAATTTACCCTCACTCTATTGATGATTGCTCCAAACTTTGTTCTCTGCGGCGAGTCTGGATCTGATACCTGTTGCTCGATCCTTACAATTTCAGAACAGAGGCTGTGGCTGCGGCTTGATATTGGGGAAGGTGGGAGCCCTTTTTCTAAGGTCTCCATTTTGCTCAAAAGGAAGGATTCAGGTCCTGAGGACGGACCAGCTGTTCTTTTAGGGATGTCTCCCTTGCGCTGTCTTCTGAAGGGCATGGCTGAGGCATATAGATATCACCGGAAAATCATGTTGATCTACAACCGGAAAAAAAGTGCTATGCAATTTTAAAAAATCAATGTAGCTTGCAACAAAATGACACTGTTAGTTTAAAATATGTGATGCAACAATTTTTACGACATAGAATAGAGGAAGGGCTAATGTTGGCTAAAGTGTATTTTTACGAGACTTCCAGTCAAATAAATAAACAAATAAACAACTAAATAAATCCATTATATATCCCTTTAATACATATTACATTTAAAAGGATTTGTATATATATATATATATATATATATATATATATATATATATATGTATACAATAGCCCCTCGTTATATCGCTCATTCGGATATATCGCTCTTTTCTTTTGTCTCCCCCTCCCCCCCCCCTCCAAAAAAACCTTTTAGTTCGAAACCATTTTTGAGAAAATATGTAAGGTGCTCAGAAAAGGTCTCTTTTTCATTCAATTTTGTCATCAATGAACAAAACGAAGGTTCTTCTATTTTTTTGAATTCGCTGAAAAGAAGCAGCAAATTCCTGTCAACCAAACTTGCATACTGCAGAGACAGTTTGGAAACTACTGGACACTTTCTTTTGTATTGATACAGTGAGTAAAAAGCATCTATTAGTAATGTGTAGTAGTAATCTGTAAAAGTTATATTTTTCTGTTACTTTTGACTGAAAAAAAAGCTAATGTTCGAATAAATGAATTTTTATGTATGTGCACGTATAATTTACTTGCATGCTGGATAGAAAACTATTTTTAATGACTTCGGTTATATCGCTCTTTCGGATATATCGCGCTTTTTTCTTGTCCCCCGCAAAGCGCGATATAACGTGGGGTTACTGTATATATATATATATATATATATATATATATATATATATATATATGTAAACATCACGTAAATACTATTTCTGAAAATCTTCAAAATTTAAGCTGTGTTTCACAGAAGCATTTTTTTTTCTTTTCAATGAGGCTGCGTGAGCGGCTTTCGCCTTTTGCAGACCTAGTGCGATGGCATCCAGCCTTTCATGTGCCACCATTAAGGCGCTGATGCAATAGTACGAATAATTTTGATGCTCAGTTTCCATCAGATAGAAGCACCTGGACTCTCTTAGATGCAAAACTGAACTAGGAATTTAATTTTTACGAAGAATTTATATGCCAAGCGAATAATACCCAAGGGTTCTTTTATATGCTGCATAATCATACGACATTGGCTCTGAGAATTTTTCAGGATCTAGGAAGGCCGCCGGAGTTCATAGCCCGGGTCTAAGGCGTAAAAGGCCAACTCTTTACCAACATGGCACCAGCTGACTCTTTTATATAGAGAGTTCATGTTCTTCATAAAATTCAGACAACGAAACAAGAGTCTAAGTATATTTGGAGTCTTCGTAAACTGTTAGTGCAGCAAATCATGCTTTTTATTAAAATAGAATTAAAGGGGCAAGTGGATAAAGGTGGTATGTGACAATTTTTAAATTTTTAGAAAAAGCTTTAAAAAAAAGTTGTAATTTTCATTTTGTAATGGATTTTACTCAACGAGTGAAATGGGGTCATATTCTTAGTTACCAACCATTTTTGCAACAAAGGTGATATGATACTGATGGACTTATCAACCTTCATCTATGGTAAAAAGTAAGTTTCAAAAATTGTCAAATATCACCTTTATCCACTTGCCCCTTCAATTGCCTTGATATTTATGCGCTTTTAACGATTGTGAAGTGACTCATTATTTTCAGATTAATTGAGAGTCTCTAAAAATGTTTTCTTTTGACTTCTTTAAAATGATTGATGTTTTACGTTTTAAACTTTCATGGTCGGTTTATTTTATTTTTCATTTAATCAACTCAAGGATTTCTAGCGAAGTAATTCAGCAAGCTTTAATTTCGAGACATTAACAAAAAAGTTTCATCTCACATTTTATAAACATAAAAGAAATGTTTAGTATTTTGTCTCTTATAGCACAGCATTCCTCATACGACCTAATCCATATTACATAACCGTTTTTCTTAACTTTTATGTCATTGATGAATTATGGAGTACATGTTGTTGATGAAACCTTTCCGTGTATTTTTTTCCAGAAAAAATAAGAATAAATTTACTTTTAAACTTCCAAGAACGTTTTGAAAACATAAAATTAAATGATAATGAAAATAATTCAGCTAATTTCAGGAGTATTGTTCAAGTATTTTAAATTCTATATTTTATATTTTAAGCTATTATTACATAAAAATAATACATAAGGCGTTTACTATCAACGGATATATATATACTAGCTGCCAGGGCAGCTAGATTAGCTTCCTGTGGCATGTTGATACATAACGTGCCCCCCCCCCTCTAACTTTTACCTCATTCTGATGTTATATTATTTGTTATAATTTAATGTTCATAAGATTTCAAGACATACCACACACGTGACCCGGCGTTGCACGGGCACTTCGTGCCTTGAAAATAGTGAGGAAAATTTCAAGAAACTACTCCCCGCCAAGGCGGCTCGCTAACAGGCGCTTTACGCCTTCACTTTTTTCCTGCATCAAAAAAAAAAAAAAAAAAAAATCATTCGAATTATTGAGATGCTTCGCGTCTTCAAAATGGTGAGGAAAGTTACAGCAAGTTCTTCTCGCTCAAGGGAAAGAAGCTGACACATATACTCAGTTTTTAATATAAGGTAGATGGCTTTTCAACAAATGAATGTTTCAAAATATTACAAGTAGCTAGCGATAAAAATACTTTGTAAGTGGCCCGCTTATGAGTTTCGTGTTTGATTTAGTTCAGCCTTTATTCAAAATTCTCATTATCATTGTTATCACTGTTTCTTAGCAACCAACAATGGATTTCATATTTAATCATTTATTAGGCTTAATCGCTTTAAATTTGACAACTTATTAATTGATATCTTCGCTCATTAAAATCGTGTAATTATATAAATTGAAACTAATGAAGCCTGAAAAATTACCTATCTATCGGTACCTGGTTCGCCTTTCAGTTCATTGGCGTTCAGGAGAAAGAAGCGTGACATAGATAGTTAGAAAGAAAGATAGAAAGAAAGATAGATACTCGGTTTTTAATATAAGTATATATATACATATATGTGTGTTTGTGTATGTGTGTGTGTGTGTGTGTAAAGAGTGTTAAAATGAAAGCATTTGAAAAGCAGAACAAAATTTAAAATCAGTTGAAACTCGTTAAAATGAACTCTAAGGGATTTTTAAAATCAATCGGTCAAAACCGTAGCTCGTCATAACAAGTAGTTTTTCGGTATTAATAATTGTGACATCAAACATTTTTTAAAGAATATGTTAATGAAAAATAGCGCAACATGTGAAAAAGAGCGGGGTTCATATGTTACGAGCAGTTATATGTTTTTGAGCGGTTTAAGCAGTAAAAGCCCAGTGGCATAGTGCACTTTGTGCTTTAGCGCAGAAGATCCGGGTTTGATTCCCAGTTTGAACACGACAGACTCCACCTTTCATTCTTTTATTAGGTCGATAAAAAGAGTACCTAGCGTGCTTGGAAACTAAACACCGGGGGTTTCGCGTTTGCCTGATTACCGAACCGGAGCATCTGTTTTAGCACCCCAGAGCTCTTCGTCACAAAAACTGAGATGGGTACAGTGGGCCTTAACCCCCATGGGCTGCTGTGTGAGCGAGTGAGGAAGTGTGTATGCTGTTTAAGCAGTAGTTTTTGGTTTTAGAGCAGTAGGAGAAAAGTGGAGTAAAATGATTGCAGAGTTAGTCTTAACTATTTACTCATTCAAAGTAGAGCTGAAACGGAACTTCGGCCCGGCCGAAGCATAAGGTGTGATTCGGCCGATTCCGTCAAAACAATTTATGTTGCAAATTTTCATTTTACAAGTATAATTACGTAAAGTATTGCCTTTTAAGCTGATTACACCATGCAATAAAACATATAATAAAATCATATCAAACTGATTGTGTGTATCCCTTGGTACCAGAATATTGTCCAATAATTAACAGTATATTCTATTTAACTGGAAAGTTCTTATGAAATAAGATATATATAAGTTAAATAAAATACATTTAGGTAAAAATTATATGAATAGCTTTAGTTGCTTTAAAATGAAGATAGTAAAACGAGGCTTTCTTTAAACATTTCTAGTGTAACTTAAAAAGGTAGTATATACCAGGTCAGGAAGTTTTTTTAAAGTTTTCTTTTATTTAATAGAGTTATACACATAAAATTTCAGTTTTTGTTAAATTTATGATTATAATGAAAATATTTAACTTATTTTGTAGCTATTGATCAAGATTATTAACAATAGTACATTGTTATAAAATATACTGAGAATTAACAAAAAGTAATTTGAAGTTGAATTTTTATTTGTTTTTTATCTAGAAAAATACAAGGCAAGAGAATGCATGTACATAACTCTAAGAAATTCAACTAATCTTCAAAAATTTTAAATTAAGAATATTTCAGTACATATTTACAATATTAAGATATAATGAAAATAGCAGTTAATCTCTAGTTAAATTATTCTGTGATTTAATATTTGATCATATCAGTTGTTTTCATTACAAACGTCAACTTAACTCTTGAACATGCTTTTCATATATATTCCAAGTAATACTTCAAAATACTTGTTTACAATAAAAAATAGAAATGTCTTCTTTTCTGGTATTATCAGAATAAAACAAAAAAATAAATACTTTAAATAGAGAAATTAATTTAAAATGAAGACAGTGAGCAAAAAAGCGTGTGTAACACTAAGAATATTAAAACATATGGAGTTCAGTATCATAGTGTATGCTTTTATTATGCATTCAATGCTAAAACTTTAATATATGCATATGAAGTAGCCGAAGATTCGGCCAAACTGCGTTCCGCTCCCTCTCTAATTCAAACAATGCTAACAATTTTAGATCCCCCCCACCTCTCTTTTTCTTTTTGTGAAAAACAATTTGGATTTTCTTTGTTGGAGTTTATTTGCGGGTAAAAAAAAGAAAAAAAAACATGACAGGAAATTTTAAGACATCTTGAACTGCTTTGAAGGCTTTCTGTGGTTGATGGGCTAATCTTTCATTGGATACAACCAATCCGATTTCTACCAGTTTCTGAAGTAGAAAAACAAATTATAGTAAAGGTGCTGCGAAGCACTTTCAAAAGGACGATACATGTTTCTTGAATTAAATTGAAATTATAATTTTATTCGTAAAAATATTCAACAATGCGTGTGCTACCTGTTTTTCAATTGATCTTATTGATTTTTAAAAATTATTTCCTTTCCTCAATTTGTGTTCATTTTTTACGACATTATGGGATGAAATGATCATTTAAGCAAGCCTAAAAAGGATCAATACTAATACAATCATTTGTTCTGTTGTTGTTTCTGAAACCACTTGGGCACCCGAGTCCGAGTAGACTCATCGATTTAAGGCGAAATATGTACGGCTTCCGTTTTTACGAGCACCATTAAGAAGGAAGTCCGATTTAGCTCAACACAAATGCCATAAGACCTATTTATAGGGTACAGGTAGCCATTCACAACATAGTCGTTCACACAGAAGAAGCACAAGGACAGGAGAGAGTGAAAGTACATCCATGCCTGATCCGGGATTCGAATCCGGGGCCACCGCATCATGGTCAGACTCCTCTGACCTCTAGACAAGGTGGCCGGCTAAAAAAAGCAAATAAAAAATTGTAGCGGCTCTCACATAGAGCAATACTAGATATTTGAAGATAAATTAAAATATTTTAAGTAGTTTTGGATGTATATCGCAGCAAAATTGAAAATAGCTAAATTTTTGATCATTTTATTCCATTTGGCTCCCTCTTCAACTTGCGTTAGTGCAGAGACTACATACACTGCTCGACATTGAAAATGCAACACCACGAAGGAGTGGTCAGAAATTCATGCAAATTTTACCGTAGACGCACGTCACTGAGTTATGCAAATGATATGAAATGCGCAGCTCTCCGACGCACGTGAAGTAAGATATAAGAGAATGAAGTTGAAAAGTGGGCTATGTTCATGTTAGTTTTTCTGCCAGACTAATTATCGGAGAAATTTGGTTTTTGTCTCGAAGGATACGTGTGATAGGAGGAAATGCTACGCCGTCCTCAACGAAGACACTTCCAGCATATAGACGACTTTACAAGGGGTATGGTGATCGGACTGAGAAGGGGAGATTGGTCCATACGTCAAATTGCAGCTGATACCCACATGGATGCAAGCACTGTGCATCGGCTGTGTCGGAGATGGTTGGAAAAAGGAAATGTAGCCACATTGAGGGGTGCAGGTGCAGCCAGAGTGACGCCAAACCGCTTGGATCGACGGATTCACCGACAAGCTGTGGCGGACCCGCAAGTCACTTGTACGTCGATTCTGCAGCACGTGCAAGGTACCCTGGATGTTCCTGTGTCGACCAGAACCATTTACCGTCGACTGGTTGCACGTATCCTGCAATCATGGCGCCCGCTAAGAAGACTGCCATTGACCTCACAGCACAGACTCCAACGTTTGGAATGGTGCCGGACCAGAGCGACGTAGATGGCAGAATGGCAAACCGTAGTGTTCTCAGATGAATCCCGCTTCTGTTTGTCCAGCGATAGTCATCGCATACGTGTGTGGCGTCGACGTGGAGAAAGATCGAATCCGGCAGTAACTGTCGAGCGCCCCACAGCGCGACAACGTGGCATAATGGTTTGGGGCGCTATTGCATACAATTCCGTATCACCTCTAGTTCGTATTCGGGGCACTATGACGGCCCAACGATATGTAGATAATGTACTGCGGCCGGTGGCAATCCCCTACGTTCAGGGTCTGCCAAATGCAATTTTTCAACAGGATAACGCCCGGCCTCACAGTGCTCGAATCAGCCAACATGCTCTATGAGGTGTACAGATGCTTTCCTGGCCACCATACTCTCCTGACTTGTCACCAATCGAACATGTGTGGGACGTGATTGGACGCCGTTTGCAGAACCTGTCACTGCCTCGTTCAGAGGACGATCTGTGGCAAATGGTTGAAAGAGAATGGAGTGCCATCCCTCAGGACACCATCCGCAGGCTTATTGGACTCCATGCCTAGACGTGTTTCTTCGTGCATCGCTGTCCGCGGTGGTCCTACTTCTTACTGAGCCGACGCCGTCCTCGTTCTAAATTTTGCTTATTTATTTTGAAATAAATATCACTTATTGTTCCATGCTGTCTCTGTCTTTTTACCAAATTTCATCAATTTCTGACCACTCCTTCTTGGTGTTGCATTTTCAATGTCGAGCAGTGTATTAACAGACTTTAAATTTTGATGGAAAAAACCATAAAAATAGCAGAATTATCACTTCCCAAAGGAACAACTAGTATTCAATATTAATTCGATGCCTATAAACTTTATAAGCGTTTCATATTTTAGTGCATTTCGCTTTTATAATTCAAGTACGTTTTCGATATTTATATTCAATTTTATTACAGTGTTATTTCCTTCGTTTCGTGTTCTTGGTTCAAAAGATAAATTTGCTTTCATATTGAAAAGCTGATCAATTGCCAATAAATATGATTGTGTTTATCGTTATGTGGCAACTTAAATGAAAAGTCAACGTAAGGCATTATGTAGTAAAAGTAAATCAATATACTTCCTACTGCACCTCGTTAAAAGTCTTATTGACTGATCTGAAAAACTCATTACAGCACGATGAGATGCATTCATCTCGGGAGATTCTTGACAATGACCAAATTCTCATTTAGTTGGCGTGACCTATAATTTTTAGTCTTAAATGTTTCAGGTGCTCTGTTTGACATCCATGATGGAATTGACGAGTACCCTTGATCGATTATCTTTTAACGAGCTATAATCGATATGAGACTAGCGTGATCTTCTTCACTTCTTAAAGCAAGGCTGAAGAACAAGGTGAAAAATTGAACGTTGTTGAATTGAGAACTTTTGATAAAAAAGTGCTTCTCTGAAAAGTTGACTAACGACATGAACAATGTTTACCTCTTTTTCGAGTAATAGGAAAGGGTAATTGCCTCGGATTTGAGTAGGAATACTTTGGCAAAACCACTAGGAAAATAGTCCAACTGAATCCAATTACCCTTTCTTATTACCCGAAATTAAATATTTTTAAAGTATAGTAAATATTGTCCCCGTCGGAGGCGAACTTACCAGAGGAGTACTATATATGTATGTATGTATGTATACAGTGACGCTGCAAGAGTTTTTTGAGAGTTAATTCCCCTCCCTCCTAATTCAGCAGTTTATTGACATGTAAGGACTGTTCTGACCAACTCACGAACCCCCCCCCCCAGGTAAAGTCTGGCTGTGCTAATGAACTATTTAACCTAGAGTGGGGAAGTTTACTCCTAATGTGAGAAAAACATAGATGTTCAAGTTGAAATTTCAAAAGGGAAAAGGAATGAGAATTACAAAGTAATTATTTAACTAATAGTATACATCTATTTTAATCATTTGAAGATGAAATGGATCATATTAATGCTCAAGGGTGTCGCTCCGTATTTCACACGTAAACAAAAGGGCAAGTTTCTTAAAGAACTTTTTTTGTCTTTTTCGTTTTGTCTGAAAATACCAAAATTTAAATATCGCAAAAGGAAAAAAAAATAACACAGCAACTGCATTTTATTATGTTTTTTAACTTCAAGCAACGGGTAAGAGCTTCTGTTTACTCCTTTTATCAATATCTGACAGATGCATACAAAGTGTTCATATAAGGACACTGCTTATTTTTATCCATTAAATAAACTATGACGTACTGAACAAAATCCAATTAATTACTGGTTCACAGTGTGCGATAATATGATATCCGTTTAATTTAATTCATTATAAAATGATTTACTATCAATTTGAATATAAAAGATAAACATGAGGGAAACACGACGCTCCTTGACATACAATACATTTCGAGACAGCTTCATTCTTTGCCCTAGATTTTAAATTAGCTAGCTCTTGCAGATGTGGATGTATGGTAATATGATTTAACTTTCAAATATATTTTGATAACAGGCCCGTCATTTCAAGTTTTTCCAGGGGGGGAGCAAAGAGTTGAAAAACAATATAATATCACCAGAAAACAACAAAACCACGCCGACTCATATGTAAATACATTGATTTCTCAAAGTTGGGGGGTGGGGGGGGGCATCTGACCCCCCTCCATGCCCCCCTAAATGACGGACCTGTTTGATTACATTAATAAAGCAAGTAGGACTTTATTAAGGTTTTTACTTTGCAAATGTATCAAGTAACTTTTATATAAAATTTTGATAATTTGTTCAGTGGAATTTTATTTAAAAATGTATTATAATGAAGTTTAAAGCTTTTACTCTATAAAACTGTTGTATGGCCAAAGTTTGAGCTCCAAGTTTAACAGCGCAAAAAATTTAGAATGTCATTGAGAGCATATGATGCACCTTGGGACAGTTTAAGATTGGAACCAAAAGATATGCCTAGCTAACATTTATTCGAAATATTTAAACAAAAATATATTGCGTTTAAAACGTTTTTTATTTCATCTAAATTCTATTGCTATATATTTCTTACTAAATATCTAAATGGCTGTTTATTATTATAGTAATTTTTTATGTTTTATCTCCTGCTTCAAAAAAAAGGGGGGGGGGCAGTTTCATTCATATTATTGTAATTCAAGTATTGAACTCTTTAAATTTATTTTTACTGACCCAACGTGTCCCACTAGGTGATATACACTGGAACAAAATAACAGTTTATTACATTTTCGAACATTTCTATAATAGACTAGCTGACCCGGCCACGCTTTGCTGTGGCTAAGGTATGGGTTAAACTATAATGTTTCAATAGAAACGAAAAACTTTATTACCGTTAGAGAGATCAACTTTATATAAATATGAATGCAGAGAGCTACGTTTAGAAAATACAATTCTGAGCAAAATCACTCGAAATTTTAATATTACACAAGTAAAAGTTCACAAATTACAGTAAAACCTTTTTTTATTACAATACAATTGAAATACAAAATCACAAAAAATATGAATATTGTATAACTTAAAAACCCGAAAAGGTACAATATTTACGAAACAGTCGAATTTTGAATCGCAAACTATGAGGTGTATATTTATGTTACAAAGTAATGTGACTGTAAAAATAGTGTGTATAGAAATAATTTTAATCTTCGCACCTAAATAAAAGATATTTTAAAAAAAGTTTTAATGTTATTTGCGAATTTTACCAGTGTAGAATTGAAAATTAGAGTAATTTAGTTAAAAATTTTATATACTGAGCGAACTACCGTACTACCTACGGTTATAAATGTGCAAATTGTCGTCCAAGAATACATTTGCATTTACTAAGGAAAAAAAATAAAAAATAAGCTATAATAGTAATAATTTGAAAACTTATGAATGCAGAGAGGTACGTTTAGAAAATACAATTCTAAGCAAAATCACTCTAAATTTTAATATTACACAGGTAAAAGTTCACAAATTACAGTAAAACCTTTTTTTATTACAATACAATTGAAATACAAAATCACAAAAAAAATGAATATTGTATAACTTAAAAACCCGAAAAGGTACGATATTTACGAAACAGTCGAATTTTGAATCGCAAACTATGAGGTGTATATTTATGTTACAAAGCAATGTGACGGTAAAAATTGTGTGTATAGAAATAATTTTAATCTTCGAACCATAAAACAGTACATTTTCCCTCCTAAGAATTTGTTTTTTGAATAGTAAATACCAAATGTATTGTTGAACGATAATTTGCAAATTTATTGCTGCAGATGGATACGCTTAGCAAATACAATTCTGAACTAAATCACTAAAAATTTAAATATTACATAGGTAAAAGATCACATAATGCAGTGAGCCATTCTTTGTCTAAATACACCTGACATAAAAATCACTAAACAATATGAATATTGTATAACTCAAAGCTCGAAAAAGGTATGATATTTTTCACTAAAATAATTTTCCTAAAAAAATATTTGTACTAAACATGAGTGAAAAATATTTTTAAAACATACAAAATAGCATATGTTAAGTATCTAAACTGCTTTAATAAATTGAATTAAGTAAAGGAGAAGTAAGCAAATAATACTTTTCCGAATATTGATTTAATAATACTTACACGCAAAATTTAAATTAAGAGAATCGGGACGAATATGCCAGAAACCGATTCGACATCCTTGATCGTTACAACTATTGCTTTTTGCTTCCGAAGCAACTGACAACCCAGCAGCAGATTTTATCTTGTAGAAGCCAAGAATACAGAAAAGCTGGTAGCTAAATAGATAATTTGCAATAAAAAATATATTGCGGTCCTAAATTGCGATAAAAACTATTCTATCATTTAAGTTGGACCAAACTGAAACTGCGTGCAAAATTTGGTTAAAATCGGTTCAGTAGCTGAGGAGTCCATTGGTCACAAACACAGGGACACGTAATTTTTATACACTGCTCGACATTGAAAATACAACACCAAGAAGGAGTGGTCAGAAATTCATGCAAATTTTACCGTAGACGCACGTCACTGAGTTATGCAAATGATATGAAATGCGCAGCTCTCCGACGCACGTGAAGTAAGATATAAGAGAATGAAGTTGAAAAGTGGGCTATGTTCATGTTAGTTTTTCTGCCAGACTAATTATCGGAGAAATTTGGTTTTTGTCTCGAAGGATACGTGAGATAGGAGGAAATGCTACGCCGTCCTCAACGAAGACACTTCCAGCATATAGACGACTTTACAAGGGGTATGGTGATCGGACTGAGAAGGGGAGATTGGTCCATACGTCAAATTGCAGCTGATACCCACATGGATGCAAGCACTGTGCATCGGCTGTGTCGGAGATGGTTGGAAAGAGGAAATGTAGCCACATTGAGGGGTGCAGGTGCAGCCAGAGTGACGCCAGACCGCTTGGATCGACGGATTCACCGACAAGCTGTGGCGGACCCGCAAGTCACTTGTACGTCGATTCTGCAGCACGTGCAAGGTACCCTGGATGTTCCTGTGTCGACCAGAACCATTTCCCGTCGACTGGTTGCACGTGGCCTGCAATCACGGCGCCCGCTAAGAAGACTGCCATTGACCTCACAGCACAGACTCCAACGTTTGGAATGGTGCCGGACCAGAGCGACGTGGATGGCAGAATGGCAAACCGTAGTGTTCTCAGATGAATCCCGCTTCTGTTTGTCCAGCGATAGTCATCGCATACGTGTGTGGCGTCGACGTGGAGAAAGATCGAATCCGGCAGTAACTGTGGAACGCCCCACAGCGCGACAACGTGGCATAATGGTTTGGGGCGCTATTGCATACAATTCCGTATCACCTCTAGTTCGTATTCGGGGCACTATGACGGCCCAACGATATGTAGATAATGTACTGCGGCCGGTGGCAATCCCCTACCTTCAGGGTCTGCCAAATGCAATTTTTCAACAGGATAACGCCCGGCCTCACAGTGCTCGAATCAGCCAACATGCTCTACGAGGTGTACAGATGCTTTCCTGGCCACCATACTCTCCTGACTTGTCACCAATCGAACATGTGTGAGACGTGATTGGACGCCGTTTGCAGAACCTGCCACTGCCTCGTTCAGAGGACGAACTGTGGCAAATGGTTGAAAGGGAATGGAGTGCCATCCCTCAGGACACCATCCGTAGGCTTATTGACTCCATGCCTAGACGTGTTTCTTCGTGCATCGCTGTCCGCGGTGGTCCTACTTCTTACTGAGCCGACGCCGTCTTCGCTCTAAATTTTGCTTATTTATTTTGAAATAAATACCACTTATTGTTCCATGCTGTCTCTGTCTTCTTACCAAATTTCATCAATTTCTGACCACTCCTTCTTGGTATTGCATTTTCAATGTCGAGCAGTGTATATTAAGATATGAGATTGAAACCTTATTTAGTAATGTAGGCAAAGTTTTAAAGAACACCAGGCGAAATCTCGACAGTAATTAATCAGTTTCAAAAAAATAGAGAAAAAAAAAAAAAAAAAACTCATCAAGCAGGTCCACCATTTAGGGAGGGGGGTCATGTTGGACAACTTCCCCTCCCCCCCCAACTTTGAAAAAATAATATTTTTACACATAAGTGGGTACGGATTTTACCCTCCCCCTCTCCTGGAAAATAGCAAATAACGAGCCTGGTCTCAAGGTGAGCAACACTTTCCGTCCCAGCCGTGAAAAGTCGCGAATACGAAACTGCAGCTTTTATACTTTTACTATATTCCAGTTTCTACTGTTTGTTGCTCCGACAAAAGCTGGTAAACTTTTGGAGTTTATCTTGTAAAAAAAATAAAATTGCCTTTAACCCCTTCCCGGCTTATCCCGAGCTGGACTCGGGCAAGCGAAATGTTCCATTCTGGCTCATCCCGAGTGTAGCTCGGGCACGGTGAAAATTAACACTGCACGTGCACAACCAGTCTTTCAAGAATTATTTCACATGTCCCTTTTATGGTTTCGGATGCTTTTATTTACTATTGTTGCTACTAGATAACATAACTATACAGTGTTTTGAGCTGTAGATTTAAGATAAGAGTAGGCGCCGAATCCAAATATAATGATTTCTGCCATACAGAAAGCTAACTTTGCAGGTAAATACTCATATATTTAAATAGATATTTTTACATTTATTTTTAGGAAATGTTGCATGCGAATGATGCTTATGTTTAAAAATATATGTATGTATGAAAATAAGCATAAAAAATTTGACATTTTTTGATCCGTAATCCCGAAATTACTCATTTATTTAAATAGATATTTTTACATTTATTTGTAGGAAATGTTGCATGCGAATGATGCTATTATGTTTAAAAAGATATGTTTGTGTGAAAATAAGCATGAAAAATATTGACATTTTTTGAGCCGTAATCCCGAAACAAAATGAGCCTGGAAGGGGTTAATTACAAGTTTCGATCATTTTCAAATCGGAACTTAAGGTGAAAATATACCAAGACTTCGTGAATAAAAACAATAAAAAAAAACCCAATTGAAAAACAATGCACACAGCACAGAGGGGATCTGCAATAGTGAACAGTGAGGGTGCCATTATGTTCTCCTATACGGTTCCATCTTTCACCCGCGCTGCTTGTTGAATTGAGGGTGCCAGTTTTTCACCCAAGCCAAGGGTAAAATCTCAGCTCCCTACTGGGTGCCGCTGGTGCTACAAGCTTTTCACCCCGGAAATGTGCCAATCGCAACCAGTAGTTTTAACAGTGTACTGCAAAGTGACAAAAATGGACTTACGTTAGTCTGGTTCTGAGGTAGATATATTTCTTTATTATTGAAAGGTTTTTAAAATAAATATCTTCTTTTAAAAAATAAAATTAAACTCAACTAAACTGAAAGATGTTTGAACTACACACACAACGTACATCGTAAAAACTATTAACCTCATGTTTATGTTCATGAGTGCCGGCTAGGGGCTGCAAGGCACTTTGGGACGGTGCACTTTGCTTTGACCTCCCTGGAATTTAAAAATAACATTTTTTTAACAAAAAGAGAAAAAAAAACTAGAATTACATCACAAAGATTATTAATCTTGAATGTGTAACGACTACAAGAATCGGTACTGGTGCATGGAAGTGCATTCTCACACCAGTTGACTTTTAAAATTTTAATTAAATTAAGGTGCACGCACACACTAGGAAAATATTTTTTATTTTTCACTTACAAAATCCTGTTTTTTAATAGTGGTCACTTGTGTATGTTTAATACCTTTTCAGCATAAAAAATTAGTAATCAACTAGTTAAAATTTAATGATCTAATAAAGGCATTTTTCGAAACGTGATTTTTAAAATCCAATTTGTATGATATTGTCTAGAATATTTCTCACTTTCATTACTTACTACAAACATTCCTTACTTTTTAAATTGCATACGGACAAACCCAAGATATTTTTTTTCCAAAGAAGAACAACGCAATACAAATATCCAAAAATCAATAATAAATACTGAGAAACTACGTAAAAAAAAACCCTTAAGTAATTAAAATGCTATATCTTTTCATTGGATTTCATCAGGAAGTACTCAAACTCTTCAAGTTTACTTGAAAACTTATTTTCAAAATACAGCAACAGTAGGGTGGCCCTTATTTTTCAACTTTTACAAAAGTTAGCTCCCACCCCCCTATTTTGTTCCAATGAACAATAAAATGATGTGTGCAAAATATTAGCTCAATCGGAAGAGTTGAAGGGGTGCCGCAACGAGCATGAAATTGTCAAATTTTCGCCGAAAATATGAATTTTTCACTTTTTTTCAAGTTAATTTTTTTTCTAGCAGATTTACATTTCTGATGGTCGTATGGCTTATTAAAAGTGTTATTCTACTTAAACTATCTTTCTGTGGACTTCCATGCCTCTCCTGCCGTTTCCTCTGAGATATTAATATAGATTACGAAGCTGCTTGGTCAAGACGTTTTCCGCGACGCATGGCGCTTTCCTGGTGATGCAAGAATTTCGACAACAAACTTGCGAAAGTTTTTTTGTATGTCCTGTCCACACACATACTTGGTCATTTTGAAATTTACATGCCCAGAACATCTATTTTAGAAGAATTTAATGTGTTGTGCAAATTTAAAAAAAAAAAGAAAAAACTCCAATCTAAAACTTTGCTCCCCTGTCTTATCTGTTTAGTTCCTATATGTCTCCCATTCCCTTCTCCGATTTCCATTTCTACCGCCCCCACTCGAAGAAGACCCCACATCCGGTCAGAGGTCAAGAGTCAAGGGGGGTGAGACGCGACCCGCGACCATGCATTAGCGTGAGAGCAGCTGTCTACGCCAGTGCTGCTTGTTATTTGTGCCTGACTTTAAAATGGCATCAACGTCTTCCGGTAGCTCATTACATAACCTAAGAAAAGATCTTTATATTGATCTTGTTGGTTACATTTCCAATCAAGTTGTTAAAGCGAAATTACCATCGAATAGGCAAGTTTTAAGCGTCTTTTTTTACAATCTGAAAGTTGTAAATTTGACCATAAAAGCTAATGCTGCATTAGTAATTCAAGAAGTTTCAGTTTTCTGGCAAAAAGCTCGAATTCCTACTAGAAGAACGGGCCATTGTACTGAAAAACTAATAGAACTGCACGATAAATGGAAGCATTTACAGAAAAGTTTCTCGAGAACCTCAAGCAAAGAAAAAGAGAGGAGAGATTCTTTTGTGGAAATTATGGACGATCTTTTTGACATAGCACATGCAAATGCTTTGGAAGATGTAAAAAATGAAGAGGATAGAAAATTCTTAATTCTTCAGCGCCAGACAGGGCAAGCGGGCTCCATGGTTGGTGTTGACCAAAAACTAACACAAAAAGAAGAAAGAACATTAATGAAAAAAAACTATGGAAGTTGCTCGAAAGAAAAGAACTTATGAAGAAATGGAACTACAATTAGCAACCACAACAAGTTGTGATATAGCCCCCTCCAGCAACCCAAGCAGTGATAGTTTTGATGACAGTGACAGTTCTTCTTCTGTCATTGATACGCAATGACCAGCAACTGACACATTTACGAGTACGGACATTACTCGCACAGAAACACGAGGTACATTGCAGTTTTTTACTCCTCGTCTTTCGGAAGTTTTTGACAGGTGTAAAATCACTGACCTAAATGGTGTTTACATTTTGATAGCTGCTGCAGAAGCGTTGGGTCACGATACAAAGGACCTGATAATAAACCGAACTTCCCTTCAACGGTTACGAAAAAAATTTAGAGAAGAGAGACATGCGGAAATTCGGGAAAAATTCAACTTGAACGAGTGTCAAGAATTAGTACTATACTGGGATAGAAAATTGCTCCCAGATCTCGCTGGAATTGAGAAGGTTGATCGACTAGCAACTATAGTAACTTTCCAAGGCAAGGAGCAACTATTGGGAGTCCCTGAAATAACCACATCATCAGGAGAAGACCAAGCCATGGCTGTTTATCAAGCAGTTGAAAAGTGGGGAATATTTGATAAAATTCAAGCACTATGCTGTGATACCACACGTAGCAACTTAGGAAGGATAAATGGTGCCTGTACCAATCTGGAAGACGCGTTTAAGCGCAATCTGCTGTATCTTCCTTGTCGTCACCATATCTTTGAGCTAATTTTGAAGGGATGTTTTGACTCTCTAATGAGTGCAACTTCTGGCCCAGAGATGACATTTTTCAAAAGGTTTAGAGAAACCTGGACAAAACTCGATAAAGCAATGTATAAAATTGGTGACAATGAAATACCCGATGATGTACGCTTAACCCTGCTCGACTTTCTTGAACAACACCTTTCTTCTCATAGACAACAGCGGGATGATTACCGAGAACTGTTAGAACTATGCATGATCTTTCTTAGGGGGATTCCTAAGAACGGGATATCATTTCGTAAGCTAGGAGCTGTAAGTTACGCTAGGTGGATGTCAAAAGAGAAGAGCTCTTTACGAAGATTATGTATTTTTCTTGCTAGAATTTACGTTCAGGCTTGGTTTCTTTCTCCGGAGGCAGTTAAAGCTCCGTATCATGATTTTCAATTCATTCAGAAGTTGATCAATTATCGGGAAATTGATAAAGAAATAAGTGAAATTGCTCTAAAAAAATTTTTCAAATCATCTCTGGTATTTGGCTCCCGAACCTATGGCTCTATCCTTATTTGATGATACTGTTCCACTCACAGTGAAGAGAAATATGGTAGAAATTTTGTTGGAAGCAGATACAGATGAAGAACAGGAGCAAGAAGAAAGCCAACAAAAAAGATATATTCCACATCAAAATAATTTTTCTTTATTTGTAAACAACGAGTTTTTGTCATTTGTAGCACCTGTAACAAAATATTTCTTCACCCGATTTTCTATTAATTCCGATTTTATCAGCAAAGTTCTTTCAATATGGAAAGATGACCCTAGTTATATAAGAGGAAAAGAAAAAAAATGAGAAATTAAGTGTTGTGAATGATGTTGCAGAAAGAGGTATCAAATTAATTCAGGAATATAATAATATTCTCACAAAAGATGAAAGTGAAAAACAATTCGTTTTGCATATCGTAGCTGAAGACCGCAAAAGATACCCTACTGCTACCAAATCCTCACTTAGGAAACAATAAGGTAAAATATTTATTTGTTTATACTATGTTTTGACTCTACAGAAACTGTTTGTCAAAAAATGTTTTTTTTTTCTCTAATAATTTTTGTGTTATTATTAAAAACTGCAATCTTTTTAAAAAATTCACGAAATTTCAGATACTGACTAAACTTTAAGTCATTTGCGGCACTCCTAGAAATTGTTCAAATGAATTGAAATTTGGTACAGAGTGTTTTTTTGTTCATTGGAACAAGATAGGGGGGTGGGAGCAAGGAAATTTTAACTTTGGAAAAATGCCATATAGTTAAGGGCCACCCTAAGCAACAGTAGTAAAATTACTGGATTATAAAATCAGCCTCTTTTTCAAATCAAATCTACAGGAACAGAATCTTTACAATATCAAAACGTATGAAAACCATCCTTTAATAAAATCGTCATTGTCGTTTTATAAAACCAAGTTTTTGGCTGTATTAAATATAATCGTATGCTAATATTTGCAAACAAGTTATAATTATGTTAAAAATTGCTACAGACACGATAAATTCCAAACTTATGTAGCACCGAGAGTGACAGAATGTCTCGAAAGTTGAAGAAATCACAGTGTCAAATTCCCCTTTTTAATATATGTAAGAAAAGCCCTTGATGACAAAAGATCAAGGAGGAGATAATGTTGAAAATTACAAAAACTTATTTAAAAAAACGTAAAAACAGTGTTGAATTTTCACTTTCAAATTCCGTTATTCAAGCAGCAATCCACCATTATTTAAAGGCCCTTGTGAAAATAAAAATGTAAAATCTTTTTTGATTAACTGTATTTTAAAACTATATAAAAATACAATAATTCATTTCTTTTTCAGACAATTGAAATTTTAAAACCTTTTCTTTAGGTAAGATGGGTATGCCGGTTTATAAAATCAGCTGCTTTATAAAATCAAATGTCCTCAGAACGTCTGGGATTTCAATAAGCGGCGGGTACTGTACGAGTAAAATTAAGCATCAGAAGAGTCATTCGCATGCGTAAGAATATTTAAGAGGAAAAAGGAAACAATGGAAATCATTTACTGAAAGGAAGTAACTCTATCTTGAATCATGCAACTAATAACGAGAAATGAAGGAAATTTAAGATAAGCTTCCATATTTTAGCTAATAGAATGAGTTCTTTATTTTTATATGTCAACTAAACTATTGACTCAAAAACTGTACATCATTAAACTAGGTCAGTAATAATATCGCTGTCTTTCGATCACCCATTATATGTCTACTAGCTGCGTGGCCCGGCGTTGCACGGGCTTTAATGTAGTGAAGACAGTTTCAGAAAACTACTCGCCGCCAAGGCGGCTCGCCTTTGAAGTACCTAGGAAAGTTTCAACAAAATTACTCCCCCTAAAGCGGCTCGCTAAAAAGCTTTCCTGCATCAGAAAGTCAATCGAATTATTTGCACATGCTTCCTCAGAAATAAAGACGATGTCAAGTCGCGCACATTTAGCACTCTCCCTAAATAACAAATAAAATTCCTTACCAAAAGTAATTATTTCATAACCGCTTTCTTCCTGTGAAATTAATTGAAAAATTCTAAACGAAAAATTTATTTTAATATTCGGATGGCAGCCAAAAAAAGTCCCTTCTAGAAACAGCAATTGCAATTTTATTTAAAAACACATTTTCAAAATGGTACCAGAGAAAAAATATAAGTCATTAATTAGAATAAAAACAATTGTTAGAACTTTGTTGTAACACGTATTTAAAATGACAACGGAAAAAATAACACCCTTTAATTTTAAAACGTTCAATAATTTAATTGACGTTTTAATTTAAAATGGCAACCGGAACGAAATAAATGTCTTGGAACTTTAAATAGTTCACTAATTTAATTAACGTTTTAATTCAACATGGCAACCGGTAAGAAATAAATGTCTTAGAATCTGAAATACTTCAATAATTTAATTTACGTTTTTGTTAAAAATGGCAACGGTAAGAAATAAATCTCTCGGAATTTTAAATAGTTCAATAATTTGACTAACGTTTTTATTTAAAATGGCAACGGTAAGAAATGAATGTCTTGGAATTTTAAATAGTTCAATAATTTAATTAACTTTTTAATTCAAAATCGCAACGGAAAGAAATAAACTTCTTGGAATTTTAAATAGTTCAAGAAATTTAATTAAAGTTTTAATTCAAAATGGCAACGAAAAGGAATAAATGTCTTGGAATTTTAAAAAGTGCAAAAATTTAATTAACGTTGAAATTAGTATCTCAGCTAATTGACGTCGTAGAATAACGCGGTTGGTCTTATTGTCTTCCTTAGAAAATTTCGAATTGCATGGTACCTCGTTCGATTCTCAACTCTCAGCGGTTTTTGAGGAGTTCAAGCTTCAGACGGACAGACAGACGCGGGCAGATTTTAATAGTAGTAATATTTTACCCTGAAATTTGACGCAGTATGTGTCGAAAGCTTAGGTACTCTCGAAAAATTGACTCAATTATTTTTTTTTATACTTTCAACATTGCATCAAAGAAACAGACGACGCATTGAACTCAGCAACTGCTGAAATAATAAAGAAAAAAACCGGTTTTGGATTTATTTTACTTTAATTGAAATAAATATGTTCGAATATTTTTGTTATATTTCGTATGTAACTATTTTTAAGCAGTCAACTAATTGCTCATTAATATCATTCAACCGCAGTTTGCATCCTATGATTTTTGACTAGATACGTCTGTGACTACTACCTTTCACCCGCCCCTCTGGTTCAGGGTCTCCGCTCCTCCAGGGCGGTGGCGTTTAAGTTCTACACACACACACACACACACACACACACACACACACACACACACACACACACACACACACACACACACACACACACACACACACTCACACACAAGCGCGTGCGCTTATACATGCAAACATGCCTACACACTATTGTGGGGCAAAAAATAAAATTTTTTTCAGATCAACTTCTAATAGTTGCCAAAAGTTGTTTTTAGTGATAGTTAGCTTTTATGCAAATTTTGAGAAAAATCGGTTTATATCTTCAGGGGGCGCTGCGATCGCAAAGTGTTACCATAGCTTTTACAGGGATTTTATGGGTAAAATATGAAAAACAATGCCGTTAGTTAATCTCATTGTTTTTTTTTTACTCATAAGATATATTCATGCATTCAAAACATATGAAATAACTCGGAAAAATTATTTTATGATATAGGGTAAGTGCTCCAGTAGTCGGCCATTTAAGAGATCTTTTGTGGATCTTGGCTAACCTAGAACTTTCAGCTATCAATACAGCAACAGAAACAAGGTAAAACTTTAGAATGAACCTTTCTGATAGTGAATCACCTACCTGTTTCAGAAATTAAAAAAAAAAAAAATATGTTAAAATCCAAGCTGTTGTCAACACTAGTAAATGCTCCAGTAGTCGGCCACAGAAATCCAGTGCTCGCCCACGTTGAATCCAGTATTCGGCCACTTCATTTTCATTGATCTTATCTGATATAGCGGGTTGAATTAAAAAAACAAAACAAAGGGAAACTTACAACGAACTAGACCCGTCATTTGGGGGGGGGGGGTCAGGAGGGGGGATCATTTGCTCCCCCCCCCGGTTTTGAGAAATCAGTTAATCAATATATAAATGGGCGTGGTGTTTTTTTTCCCGATGAAATTGCATTGTGTTTGCACCCTTTGCCCCCCCCCCTTTAAAAACGTGAAATGACGGGCCTGCAGCGATGCATTATACTTAGTCTGGTCATATTTTTCGTGGTACCTCTGGGATTCAACTGTGTAGATGATCATGTTAATGTACTTCTTGATACCTATGTGCTTTACTTATTTCTATAACTATCAATCTACCATTATTAATTTTAGACAGTACAATTAGCACAGAATTCTCGGGACATTAATGTTTTTATACTTTAGCTGCCTAAAAACAGTTTTATTTTAAAAACTCGCGCTAAAAAAAGTATTTTTTTCTGAATAACGTCTAAAAATATGTCTATATCAAAAAGAAAATAATTTAAAACATCAAGAAAAGCTTCATAAGGGTATGAGTATAAATGGGGCAACACTTTTTTCCAAACATACTTGGCCCCCCTCCATCCCTTTTTCTCAATGTTTCACAATTCAAGCTACCCTCCCCTACCACACTATAATACACAAACAAATTGTTATTAACCCTACACTGCATGATTTTTTATTTTTCGTAGAAAAAAATATATGTGTTCGTCAATATAATAAGAAAACATGGAAAAATATTTAAAAAAATTTAACTCTGAATTTTCACTCCTTTCTAATTAAAAATAGTTTTGTTGCCAAATGGCTACACCATGCATTCAACAGATAAAAATGATTTTAAATTATAGTCTTGAAATTAGTTTTTTTCGTAAAAAAATAGAGAAATTGAACATTTGGTGCACTGTACTCTTGTAATCCTTTACATTTTGACATGTTACATTATTTTTTATTTGTACTGTGTTTTTTCCGATGATCAATTCTGTCAAATCTGATGTCTTTTGAAAGTTCTCTCGCGCAAGCTTTCTTTCTTTTCTTTTCTTTTTTTGGTTTGTAACTAGTTCCTCTGTAGCTAATGGTCTCTTTTTAATACGCTTTTATTAATTTACCATGGGGGTTTGTTTGTATGTATGCAGGGCCGCCGAGAGGTTTACCGGGGCCCCGGGGCAAAGTACTGACATGCGCCCCCTCCCCTTCCAAAAAAAAAAAAAATCTTCAAAACTAAGACAACTTACGTTCGGTGCAGAGAAGAAAAATAACAGTATTTCGTATTTGCTAATTTTTCTTCCAATTTTATATTTTTGTGTGTTTGATATTTTTATAATCTGCTGTACTTAAGTATGCTATGATATAAATGCGTATGAAATAAATCAGAAATACATAACACAAATTTACAAAAAAATTCCTACTTCAATTTACTAATAACTATTACTAATTCTATCACTACTTCACAAAATTAATAATACGTATTTAAATAAATTACACATGTATGTGTTTTAAAATCCTTTGAAAAAAATTACATTTCTTGACTATTAAAAGCGTTATTCCTCACTTTGAAAGTTCATTAAAACTTTCCATTGTACACGTAAGAAATGCCTGGTAAGTACTACAGAAGATAGCCCCCTAAGGCATTGGGCTACAAGCACTCGTTGCGTTGCTGTGGACACATGTAGATGCGAGATGTTTTTGCTTTGCCTGCACAAAAATGAAGTTCAGTTAACCAAAAAAACTGTCTTTTTTTTAAAACTCGCATCAAGGGCCCCCTCTTGGGCCGGGCCCCGGGGATTTTGCCCCTGCTGCCCTCCCCTCTCGGCGGCCCTGTATGTATGTATGTATGTAACTCTCAATAAAAGATAAAATTTACGTTCTTTGCAAATATAAAAGTAATATATTTAATATTATTTTTAATATTAAAGGCTAAACTGTATTAGATAAACTGCATATTGATGTATTATAAGTGCATGTAAACTTAAGTGCGGATATTCAGTAGTTTGGAAAATCAGAGGGAAACCCGTGATGATCATAACGCATTCCAATGTAAAAGCGTATTTTTTAGTTTTTTTCAAAACTATATTTTAAAATTATTAATGACTTTACTTGTCCGTGTAAGCACAACGTTTGTGCTAACTGAAATCTAAAATGAACGCGTTTTGAAGGCTTTTCCTTATTGATTTTTCGTTTGTTCACTCTGTTGAACATCAACTAAGTATTGATAATTGCGAGGTCTTATAAACGGTAGAACCGCCGAAAGTACCACTTTTGGGTCCGCATGATTATATTATACCTTCCAAAAAGAGAAAGAAGCTAGCGCGAAACATAAACAAAGCACATACTTCATGAACTATAGAGATGAATCGAAGTGTTCTCTGGATGCTTACTGCATAATGTTGCCAAATGGCTACAGACGTGTATTATGTCCTAGATTTTTTCCAAATAATTATTTTGATGTAAAACGCATCTTAAAAGAAAGATAAATGTTTATTTTATTCATGTTATTTCTTTAAAAGACAAAGAAAAATACTTCACTGTAAAAAATAATTTCAAAACTTGGTAGTTTGAGCGATTTTAAAAGCTATCCATATGGATTCATTTAAGAGCATGTAACAGACAAGTGCTGCTATGTACCGAGGATAAATGGTGATAATTGCTTTAAATATACCCAATACTTGCTTTTTATGCATTGAGTTGCCTTATGACTACATTCTGCTATTCATAAGGAGGACAAATTGTCCATGTATCCAATTGGCAACACCATGCAGTGTAGGGTTAAGGAATTATAGTTGAATTATAACTAAAATTGAGTATTTTTTCTGCGATATGAATTTATTACCAAATGTAGTTTTAGTTTTATACCACGGGCAATGCCGTGCGGGTACCGCTAGTTGTTACATAAAATGCTTTGGTACGAACCAAAATATGAAAACTCATATTTCTTGTTACCCCCCCCCCCTGCTGCAACCTGTCACAGTTTAATTAACCACCCCTTCCTCTTATTAAACCCGGACACCGTTTTAGGACAATCTCCAGAAATAAACGATTTAACTTTGTATTGTGAAAAAGGTAGATAAAAGATAAAATAAATGTTGTTACAACAAAGTATTACGTATTGCGTATACGTAGTTTGGGCTTAAAAGTAGGGATGCACCGATAAGCAAATTGGCCGATTACCGATTACCGATTAATCGGCTATTGATAATCGGCCGATTAATCGGCCAAGCCGATTACTGATCAAAATTATTATTTTTAATACTACCACTATCATCATCACTGTTTTCCATTCTTTTTTTCTTTTTCTTTTTCTTACGATTCCGATTTTAGAAATAGTTACTACTTTTTTTTAGAAAAAAAAAGTATTTTTTCCTAACTTCAAAATAATTTTAAAACTTTATCCAAGTTCAGTAAACCAATTTTCAAACCTTTAAACCGGTATTATTGTTAATGAAATTACCATCACACATGACATATTTAACACGTTGTTAATTATGGTAACTAGGCATGAAATTTAAAAAAGAAGAAATAGGGGAGGCTTTGGTGTGAGAACTTTAATTTAGGGGATCTTTCAATTCAAATTTATTGTTCAATTATTAGAAGCCACTAAATTCAAGACTTATTCTTTGTGAAAATTAGAGGTCTTCAAAAAGTGTTATAAGAAAAAAAGTATTGAGACATAAAAAATATAGCAAAATTGTCTCTATGTGTGCATTTATTCAAAACTGAAAATTAATTAACTAAAAAATTTATAACAACTGTGAGGATTATTTTTTTTAATATTTCGAATTTATAACTTGGAATTTGTTATATTTTTACTCACTATACTTTCCTGCTACGTGTTGTACGTTTGTTTGAAGAAAAAAGTTCCTGTTAATAAATTTTTTTATCTAAGTTTCTTTTTCTAGGCACATAAAAAGTAATTTTATTTAGATCATAATTTCACTAATTATAAATAAAATGAAATACTCATGTTTTTGTATTCCAATTTAAAAGTTCAAGAATTTAATTATTCCTAATAGTGTCATATGAATATCAGCCGTGAGGGTAATCTTTTTATATTGAATTCAGTTTTATGTACTGTATGACCTATTTGTGTTTTTTATTTACTCTGTGCACTTTCATACTACATGTTATAGTAAGGATTGCAGAAAATTATTTATTTACAGTTGATAATATTGTTTATCAAAATTTCTTGGTAAAATATACCTTAAAACATAATATTTAAAAAAAAAATTTCCGCCGATTAATCGGCAACATTTTACCGATTATTAATAATCGGCAAAGTGGCCGATTATGGCCGATTAATCGGTACTGCCGATTAATCGGTGCATCCCTACTTAAAAGAAAGTAAGAAAAAAAGCTTCTGAAGAAAATAATTTTAGCAGCACTTACTAAAGATCCAAGAAGGGACAAAATAAACGATGTTTATATAAAATGTACAAAATGTACTTCAGGAATACTTTTGTAGTGAACAGCAGTTTTTAGTGATAATGACCAAAGAATCAAGAAATGAAAAACTGCGTTACTGTTTATGTAAACATAAAGATGTAATAATAGAGTCGACACAATTCATGACCAATAATCACGGCGGCACTTAACTGGTTCACATTCATTAGAACAGAATTTCAACATACGGAACATTCAACTAAAACTGTAGTTACATTCAAAAATGCGCTGAAAGGAATCTCCATCAAGGCTTCATCTAGCACAGAATGTTCCACTGAAGCAAGTTCATTTGTTTTAAACTAATTGAAGTAAGATGAAATAAGGAAGTAAATGGAACTCGGGATGTCATGAAAGTAATCTTACAGCTTTTGACAAGAATATTAGTGTGGTGTCAACCACCCCATTTTGTATAAGTCCTTCTTTTTTCCATTTCTCTTCTCATTCCCCCTGAGTTTCATTTCACTTTTTCGTACTGGTGAAGGCTTGCTTCGGCCAAGGTGACCTTTTGTATTGGAAATTTGATACAGCTCCGAAGAATACGTCGCCTCAACTTCCTTTCGCCCGGTTGCTTTGTTGGCAAATTTAGTGCCTTTTATTTTTTCTCTGTGTTGCCTGTTGGCATATTTACAACTCTACGCGTAGGGTCGACTTTCTCGCCTTGGCGAAGTGTTTGGATCTTGTCTTCTGTTTCCTTCGCTCTGGCAACCTAGGAAAGGAATTTTCTTATCTGCTGGTTTTTGCTTGATTAGGAATTTTTCAGTTGAGACTTGGTGTTTGATTTGAGTGGGTGGCAGTCCACCAACACTATTTGCCTGATGAGGAGGGAGATAGAGAATGGTATATGAGAAATGTTTTTAAAACTAAAAGGATTACCGTGAGTACCCCAATTCATTTCTATCCTTTTCCCCTTTTAACTTCTACGATTGCTCCCTGTATGCATCTCCATTAAATGTTTTAATATGCGATTAAGTTATTGTTGTTTATGTGCCTGATATGGTTATGCCATTTTCTTCGCCATTTTCATATGTGACCATGTAGTTGGCTATGTTATTGTTCGTTACTTATGTTTAATAATTTTGTTGCATTGTATCCCAGAAGTGCATGAATAATAAATTCATTCAAAATTATTTTTTTCGTGAATTTTCTTTGAATGTGGGTTATTAACTTTACCTTTTTTACAAATAATATAAACGCAATGTACTATGGTATTTAACCCATTCAAGTGTGGTGTATCTCCACATAACAATTAGTAAATAAGGAATAACCTTGAAAACAAACCAAAATTTAATTTGCAACAAAGTAACCATGTAGTTTTGAAATTAACTCAGCACAATTTTAATCCTCTCGCAGAAAACTCAAGAAGTCAAACATTTGGGGAGAATCATTAGTGAAAATGTACCAACATTTGAAACAATTATCCTAAATAGAGCACAGGGATCTTGAACCTTTGGTAAAGCAAAAAGTTAAGCATAATAGCAAAAGAAAGAATAACTACATGCTTGGCACTCATTAAATAACTTGAGCCTATGTGACTATTGAAGTAATTCATCGTATCTCCTATAATTGGGGAATGTTTATTAACTGTCGAATAAGTATCAATAGAAGTCAAATCACTCGTTGTGCCAATTTCATAAGTTTAAGATTAAATTTGATAAGAAAAACTATTAAAACACCATTTGATAATAACATCCTTAATAAATAACTAGATGAGTATTAAAACTTATAATCTTTACTCAACGAATGCGTATTTAAAAATCTCTTTTTTAGAATTTTCAATTAAATTTACAATACTAGGAGCAATAAAATGTCAAAATGGTGGTCAAAAGAAGTTAAGAAATTTAATTTAATTACTATTTTTCAAGAAAAATAAGCTTTGGAAGAGGTATTTTTTCTCAAAACAGTTAAATTGTCGCTGTATTTCAATAAGTTAATTTAGTTTTAATTTGATGAACCCATATTAAGAATGAAAAGCTACATTAAGTATGTGGCCGAATACTGGATAAATCATCCAAACTGCTTAGAACCAGAGGTCGGCCTACCATGGCCGACTATTGGAAATGCAGAAGAATTCTGTATCCAGTAGTCGGCCACCCCTTTAAAAAATAATCGAGTCTAACCAGGAGTTCGCTCTTTCATTGAAACATTATTTTAGACATTCCATTAAGATAAAAATCACTCAAATTTACAGTAGAATTAAATTAATAAGTGTAATAGGCCATTTTAAGAAGACGTGTCCTCTTAGCTGAAAAATAAGCAGAACCGCAATCTTGGATGACGGGCACACCATTCAAAATGAAATGACTCATTACTACTTCAAAAAAAGTACCCAAAACTTAATTGCCACTGGTTGATGATTGAGGATAGGTACATAAATGTGTGAATGCGCCATATCTGATTTTGAATTAAAAATGTACTATTTATGAGGAGTTTTATGTCATTGTGGCCGACTACTGGAGACTGGCCGACTACTGGAGCACTTACCCTATTCATGTTTCAAGCATCTTAAAAGGAAACAAACAGTGAAAAATAGTGATTTTTAGTACAATATTAAATAAAAACTGAAAATTTTTTACAAAATGTGACATAAAAATTATGAAACTGCAAACATACGACAACATTAAACAGCATTACTTAAAAATAAATTAAATATGTTTTTAAAAATATGTCCAAATGTACAAAACGTACATGATACGAAAATTTTATGTGTCACAGTTTGAGCTTTCACTAAAATTTTTCTTATTTTCAAAGAAAGACAGTTCTTTTTGAGCTTCTAAACGTGCACGAACGAAACCATCCCTCGTTTCTATTCCACTTATGGTCAGTGATGCATCCGTCACCAACTTCACGCTGTTTTCCACGATTTGAGTATGACAAATAAATGTCCACATGTTTCGAAGAAAATGGGGAACATCTCCGGTTTTCACAGTGTAGCTTGTCTTCAGATGGCATCATTATTATAGGAGGTTCTGTTATGAGCACGTTTTCACACTGCCAATTTATCAAGTTGCATAGTCGGAAGAAAAGTTAATCTCAAAAATGATAAAAGTGTGGATGTCATTACTATGCACAGAATTGATGTTTCTTACTCTTAAAACTTGACAAATAACTAACTGCCGTACATGCCTTCCATCATCATTTAACATTACAAGTAAAATATTTTCAGTATATACAAAAAAAAGCTATTCTCAGAATAACTGGCTCAATGACATGTAACAGGTCGTCTGGTAAATTATGCGACTGCTAGAATAACTTGCCACAAGTTTCGTGCACCATCCTTGCATGATGAGTTGCACTTAATGAGAAACCAACAATTTGCACATTTAACAATGACTGAAACTAGCATTTTTAAGTTTGCTGTCGGATATTCTGTGCCGATGTTCAAGCGCAAATTTGATTGACTGTCATGGGCCATCTAGAATGACTCCAGGAATTAGGTACTGTTTCAGAAAGATGTATGGAACGGTTGGTACTAATAACGGCTTCAAATATTTCTAGTAAATATTTCTGGTCTGTTCTTAGGTCAGCTCAGTTGATATTTGGCATGTTTTGCATATTGCGCTCAACTGCTTCCTATTTCACTATAGTTAGGGATTCGCAGCCTGTCAACATTTTGCCAATAGAACCGCTGAACCCACGGGGACCAGTTGTTCATCCATCTGAGTGTTCTACTAAGTGGAGAAGAAGCAATTCACTGCCATGAAGCTGACATATTAACCACTGTAAGTTCCTATTAAAAATGTTTCAAGACGTTGTTTTTAGCCACTTTTGCTAATAACAGAACCTCCCATAACAATGATGCCATCTGAAGACGAGCTACATCACTTGAAAAACGGAGATGTTCCACATTTCTTCGAAACATGTGAACATTTACTTGTCATACTCAATCCGTGGAATCTAGCGTCAAGTTGGTGACCGATGCATCACTGACCATAAGTGAAATAGAAACGAGGGATGGTTTCGTTCGTGCACGTTTAAAGTCTGAAAAGGAACTACCTTTCTTTGAAAATAAAAAAGATTTTTTGTGAAAGCTCAAACTGTGACACAAAATTTTCGTATCATGTACGTTTTGTACATTTGTACATATTTTAAAAACACATTTCATTTATTTTTAAGTAATGCTGTTTAATGTTTCATAATTTTTATGTCACATTTTGTAAAAAATTAAATTTTTACTTATATTGTCCTACAAATCACTATTTTTCACTGTTTTGTTTCTTTTTAAGATGCTTGAAATATAAATATATTGTGTAAAATAATTTTTGTGAGTTATTTCATATGTTTTGAATGCATGAATATATCTTATAAGTAAAAAAATGCAATGAGATTAACTAACGGCATTGTTTTTCATATTTTAACCAAAAAATCCATGTAAAAGCTATGGTAAAACTTTGCGATCGCAGCACCCCCTGAAGATATTAACCGATTTTTCTCAAAATTTTCAAAAAAGCTAACTATCACCAAAAACAACTTTTGGCAACTATTAGAAGTTGATCTGAATTTTTTTTTTATTTTTCGCCCCACCCTACTACACACACACGTCTATGCACACTAGGGTGGTCACAAGGAACATGGGGAAAAATTTTTTTTCATCTTATCTTTTGCGGCACCCCCCTAAAATGTGTCAATAAGTTAGAAAATGAGATTTCTGAAGTTTTAGCTGAATCGGATAATATTAAAACGTGCCTCAAATAGGGTAAAATTAAGAAAAACAGCGATTTTCAGCTAAAAATCGTAGTTTTTTCGCTGTAAAATCAAAACTATTCATCTTCGAAACTTTATTTTGGTCTCATTTTGTAGGAAATTTTATTTTTTTAAGTTTAATTTCATTTAAAGTTTTGACAAAAATGATTGCATATTTTTCAGAATTTTTCAAGTCCCACTGCAGCGTATATCCTCGAAAAATTGCTTAGAAAAAATAAATAATTAAAATGTAAATTGAATGAGTTCTTTTAATAAGTTTATTGAAATCTACTAATGACGTTGACTTTTTAGAGCAAGAACAGCAATAGTATCATGAATATACAGGGTGGTTATAAATTAACAGGAGGTGTTTGGAGCCCTCTAGCTCGCGAACTACTGGGCGAAACATTGCCAAACTTCGTGAGCATGCATATTAGACCATGGGATTTTGATTTCTGGAATAAAAAAAAATAGTTTAAAAAATTACCACCAGGGGGAAATTTGGCGCTGTTAAAGTGCATTATTATGATTATCGAAGGATTAATTGCTACTGACAAAATATGCATCCATTTTATTTGCAAAAATGACTTTTTTTGGCACAAATGTGGTTCGCCATTGATCGCCAATATGATCGCCATTGTAAAGGTGTAAGAACTGCATACGATGCAGAACATTTTCTACAGCAGCTCGTAACATATCAGAATGGATTTCTCTAATTTTTAAAATTATCATATCTTTTAAACTTGCGATATCAGAAATGTTTCTTTGATAGCATCAAAGCATTGTTCTCTAATAGCATTTGCAACTTCGTCAACTTGTAGCTGATTAACCGTCTGGCGCCCCTAGCCTGGTTGCTGGGATAGAAATCCAGTCATTTTAAACCGCTTAATCATGCTTCTTAAATTTGTTATGGTCAGTGGGCCTTTTCTCAACTGCTTCACTCGCCGAAATTCTCAAAGAGTAACATTGGCATTTTCATCACGCTGATAGTAGAGCTTCACTAACAACGAGCGGTCCTGCATAATTAAAGCCATCAAGAGGCAACTGCGCTCAGAATGATGAGAATGCTCCCAGTCAGTCATTTTATACAGATGATCGCTAAACGCAAAGCGTTTATGCAAATTATTGCATTCTATTTGGTTGGTGGACAGCTATTTTGTTCGTGGAGTTTTTTTTTAACAGAAAATTCTACGGCGATCATATTAAACCTCATTTGCAAAGAACAATCATTTTTGCTTGGCAAAATTGATTAAAACAGCATCTTTTCAAGTTTAATTCGCGATATTCAGTGTAATACACTTTTACAGCGCCAAATTTCCCCCTGGTGGTGATTTTTAAACTAATTTTTTATTCCAGAAATCAAAATCCCATGGTCTAATATGCATGCGCGCGAAGTTTGGCAATGTTTCGCCCAGTAGTTCGCGAGCTAGAGGGCTCCAAACACCTCCTGTTAATTTATAACTACCCTGTATAATGTAGTTACGTCTTTGGAACTCATAGCTAAAATAAATAACTGCGAGTAAAGCTTATGAAATGAGCTGTACAAGCCATAAATACGAAACGTTGCTTTCCTCCTTAGAAGTCAAGCTGAATAATAGCTTAAAAATCTCTGCCTTGTTAGGACTTTCGATCCCCTGAGGAAGGGAGAAAACTATGATTCAACTTTATCAAAGAACAACATTATCAAAAGACGCCATCGTCATATTTTTTGTGGGAAGGCCGAGAAATCATTATGGCACCCCACAACACTTGTAAATATGTTTGCTTTGTAAGTCTTCAAGCGACTAGTTTAGAACACAACCCTTGAGATTTAATGGATAATGGCTCTATCTTCGGTTTCTAGAGATCAAAAGGCTCGAATTTGTGGCAGAAAGACAATATTTAGTAGCCGCATGTCTCATCAAATCACAGGTTCCAAGTTACCTTCTTATCTTACATTCTATCTTTAAAACTTGTGTCAAATTAAACTGAGCTTCAGAGAAGCTTCAAGTCTTACACCAAAAAAAAAGTTCTCATATTTTGTGACAAAGCTAAGATGCCTACCAAACAATCTACACCTTACATTACAAACCTAGAAAAATGTATGGTGAGAGGAGAAAGCTGCGAAGAATGCTGAGAGATCCCAAAATGCCACTTACAACCAAAGAGTTAAGGTTTTAAGTCAAACTTTGATAACCAATTTGATGTTTCTCATTGAGACTCGTAGAACAGATAATAGCAGCTACAAAAGAGGCATTAAGTCATGACCGTCAAAATTTATTTTTCAGTAGAAACATCTTACCCTTTTGTAGACAGCAATTTCGTCAACAAAGAGTTAATCTGATCAAAAATCGATTTAGGAATTCAGATTTAGAAAGATCCGTAGTGTACTGGGATAAGAAGTCTCTTCCAGTTTTGCTCAATAAAGAAAATTTAGAGGCTAACAATTTTGATAGCTAGCGGTATTTAAGAGCAGATGATAGGCGTTTCCATCATTGAAAACAGCACTTGTGTGTACCAAGTTAATGCTGTATTTTCAGCAGTTAAGCAGTACGGCTCAGTCGAAAAAAATTTGGCAACTTATTTTGATACCACTGCTGTAAATAGTGGTAGCCGTAAGGAAAGCTAAATTTGTATTTTTTATTATTAATGAATGCAGAAAAATCTTCTGCATTCAGCATGTCGCCACCACATCTTAGAAATTGTCTTAAAAGCAGTTTTCAGTTGCAAAATGGATACATCCGCTGGTACTCAAGCAGATATTTTTCAAAAACCTCAGGTTGAATGATCTCTGAGAGATGAAAAGCAAATCAAAGCAGGTATAGAAGATGAAAATATTCGAAATAAGTAATCTAGACAAAATTTGAAACTTTCCTGCGTGAAATTAAAAGGTGGTTGCCAAGAGACAAATTACAACGAATTAATTCCCCTTTGCTTCATTTTTTTAGGGACTCTTCCTTTAAAAGATGTTACTTTCGAGTACCTAATACTATTTATCTTGCCTGATGGATGGCAAAAGCAAGACATTTTTCAAAAGTACGTCCTTCAATAATCAATTTTCCTAACTGATTTAGAGATAAAAGATACTGAAGATTTTTGCTTGTTCACTATCAATATTTTCTTTAAAGTACGGTTTAATGCCCACGATCCAGCTTTATCCCCCAACCAAGGCTTTAATTGTTTAAAAGAAATTCGAAACCGATACAGAGTTTTTAAATACTGATTTCTATAAATCATATGAAAATCAATTTTATATTAAAGCTAAAAAGACAGTATGGGAGCATGTCAAGTGATCCAACGTTTTTTACCTTATATTTTTGTATTTATTTCAAATTTGGCTCATCAATTGTACCCCTTGAGGTAATCAAAAGTCTCAATTTTTAGATTTTATCTCTATTATTTTTTTATTTATGAGACTTTGAACTTTTTTAAAAATACTCGTTTTTCCATGGATGCTCGAACATAAAAGAGACTATAACTCGACACCAAATATAGATAGAACGATTTAGTAAATGGCATTTTAAAGTACGTTAGTTGCCGTTTAATCTGATATGTAACATGACTAATTTTATAAAAAAATTATTTAAAAGAAATGAAATTTAAATTTTAAATTTAAATTTCTTAAAAAACATATAATGGATTTTTTTCAAAAAATTCTCAAAAATTTTTGTGTATTTTATCTTTGTTTGTACAAATTTTTAGGTTGGGATCTCAATGGGATCATATTTTTTTGAATTTTTGAATAAAACTGTACAGGAAAAAAAATTATATTTTTTAGAATCTATTTATTTAAATACTAAGTTTTCTTGCTTGTGATGGTCTAAAAAGTAGTAAACAAACATGAATATGTTTGAAGTGAGCTGGCATGAGCTTATAGATTTGTCAGGTTCACCGCCCCCCTCCCTCACCCGCACAACCACTCTTTTTTATTTCAAAACTGTTCAAAATGTTTAAAAAAAAAAAAAAAAAACTCTTTGATACAAAATGAATAGTAAACTTATTTAAAGTTGGTAAATGAGTTTCTTTATAGCTAGACGAAGTATCCCCCTCCTCCACCCAAATATACCGTTAACGCTGTACTAATATGACATCTAATCTGGGGTTTGAATTGACTATTATTTTTACCCTAGGTAAGTGAGATTGCATTAACTTGTAGATTGGTCAGCTCCCCCTCCCTTCCTTCCCTAATAGAAAAAACAATGAGAACAAGGAGAAACAGTGCTATTTTGCTGTTTGCTATGATCTTGGGGCGACCCATTTATTTCCTCCCTTCAAAATTGAAGATTGGTGCTGGGGTAGGAGATGAAATGAATCATAAAGTTAAATTTCAGATATTGAATGGAAGTATTCTTTGAAGTTCGGATCGAAAAGAAACACTTCGTCCGAAAAACAATATATATACCTAAGGTGAAAATAATCCTCAATTCAATCCCCAGGTTAGATGTCATATTAGTATAGTGTTAATGGTATATTTGGGTGGGGAGGGGGATACTTTGTCTAGTTATAAGGAAACCCATTTACCAACTTTAAATAAGTTTACCATTCATTTTGTATCAAAGAGTTTTTTTTAAACATTTTGAAGTTTTGAAATAAAAAACAGTGGTTGTGCGGGGGAGGGAGGGGGGTGGGGTGAACCTGACAAATCTATAAGCTCATGCCAGCTCACTTTAAACATATTCATGTTTATTTACTACTTTTTAGACCATCACAAGCAAAAAAACTTAGTATTTATATAAATAGATTCTAAAAAATATCATTTTTTTTCCTATACAGTTTTATTCAAAAATTCAAAAAAATATGATCCCATTGAGATGCCAATCTAAAAATTTGTACAAACAAAGATAAAATACACAAGAATTTTTGAGATTTTTTTGAAAAAAATTCATTATATGTTTTTTGAGAAATTTGAAATTTAAATTTCATTTTTTAAAAAATAAAATTTTCATAAAATTAGTCATGTTGCATATCAGATTAAACGGCAACTAACGTACTTTGAAATGCCATTTATCAAATCGTTCTATATTTGGTGCGAGTTATGGTCTCTTTTATGTTCGAGCATCCATGGAAAAACGAGTGTTTTTCCAAAGTTCAAAGTCTCATAAATAAAAAAAATAATAGAGATAAAAATCTAAAAATTGAGACTTTTGATTACCTCAAGGGGTCATTGATGAGCCAAATTTGAAAGAAATACAAAAATTTAAGGTAAAATTTTAATTAAATAAATCTCTGATTTTGGATCATTTGACATGGAATGACCCGTATAGTTTTTTAATGGTGGTCAATGACACGCTGAAAGAGGTGTAAAATTAATTCAAGGTTTCAGTTCTTCTTTACGAAAGACAAAGAGCAACAGTAGCTTTTATTACAAGTCATAACCAAATGCAAGCACAGTTTTCCAGATTTATGAAAAGTTATCATATCCAAGGCATTAGTAACTTAATTTGTATGTAAAGAGTAGTAGCATAATGTTATATAATTTAACAGTGTAAGTATTAGTGCATTGGAGCTTTTATTGTCATTTCAAACTCTCTACTTTCCCTCTTAACCCCCTTACTTCCTTTATTTTAACTTGGGAATTTGTTGCATTTATTTTTGAAACACCACCAAAAGACCCCCTTTTAATTGACAAAAAAAAAAAAAAAAAAAAAAAAAACAGCTTTAAGCAAGTAAATGTAATTAATTATTTTAATGCTTTTAGGTTTTTACATAAAAATTCCCTATTTTTGATATGTTTTTACGATCTAGCCTGAAAAATTCAAAATAAATACTCTGGACATTTTAAGCAAAATGAATGAGATAGAACTTACTGAGAATAAAATTTCCTACAAAATGAGACTAAAATAAAGTTTCTACGATGACTAAATTTGGTTTTACAGAGGACAAACTACAATTTTTGGCTAAAAATCGCTGTTTTTCGTAACTTTACCCTCTTTGCGGCACGTGTTAATATTATCCGATAAAGCTAAAACTTTGCAAATCTCATTTTCTAGCCCATTGGCACATTTTAGGGGGGTGCCGCAAAAGATTAGTTGAAAAAATTTTTTCCCCATGTTACTTGTGACCACCCTAATGCACACTAGGGTGGATCGAAAAAACTTTTTTCGGAATTTCAAATCGGCCGGGGTGAGAAAAGTTGTCCACTAGGACTAAACAATTATCTGTAAAATTTGAAGTTGATCAGATAAATGAAACTAATTTGAAAAACTATTAAAAACAAAAACTATGTTTTCGTAAAGATGAAAAAATGCATTTTTGGGCTCAATTCTCGAACTTTGATCTCCTTGCGGAGCATGAAGATTTTATCTGATCAACTTCAAATTTTACAGGTAATTGTTTAGTCCTAGTGGACAACTTTTCTCACCCGGGCTGATTTGAAATTCCAAAAATAAGTTTTTTCGATCCACCCCTAATGCACACCTACCCGCCTACACACAGAGAGAGACAAGCGCACAAGCTTACACATACACAGACACACACCTATCGCAATTCGTGATTGCGAAAGCCATATTTTAATTCCATATATCAGAATTCAAATTAATTAATCATTTTTTCTCAGTTTCCTTTCGTTATTTTAAGAACAAAGCTTTATGTTCAGCAGATGCCCACTCATAAACTGCAAATATGGAATAGTCATCCATCACATAAGAGCTTGCTTTCATCTGCTCTCGAAAGTAGCCAAAATGTTGCTATTTTTTCCTACAGATAATGTCTTCCCCCTTTTTTGAGCTCTGAGCACTATATTCAGTTTTCGTGAACTGATATTAGCGTGCCAACAGATCATTAAATTATACTATCTGGAAACATATGCTTTTCACAAATAGCGTGCACTTCGTTTTCTAACTTTCTTTCTTATATCATAGAACGGATGTGAATGAGAATGTGTTTACTTAGATCTCAGTGCAAAGAATTGGATAAAGACCACTTTATTTTCTCACAGGGTTTAAATTCCTCGCTGACCTTGAAATATCAACAGAGGAAATCACGAAAAAAAGGATAAAATGTAATTCTAGCTATTAACGTGCTAAAAAAACCCTTCCTATAAAAGCTGTTTAATAAAGGACTTGTTTTGAATTCGTTAAAATTATCATGATAATATGTGTAATTTGTGCTGTGGCTTAGCGTTGGAAGATTCCATTGAGCAGTATATATAATTTTTCTTTTCTTCATTTTTGGCATATTTGTCCCCTAATTTATTTTTCATCTTAATGTACAAATTTGCTTACTTGGTTTTCGTTGAAAATAAAGCACAAAAGGTACGTCAGATTCCAACATTTTACCAGTGGTTTTAGGAAATTAAAAAAACGCGTTTTCTCAAATCTCTCAAAAACTCAATTTTTGTAAATACTGCTATTTACCGTCCGACGGTAGTATGCATAGACTTATCCATCATTTGGTCAGTTAAACTGTGATGTTTTGAGATAGTTCTCAGCAAATAGGGGATAATGGTAAGGAATTGAGCAAGTGGTTAAGTGGGCTACTAACAATTTGTATACTTGTACCCCGAAAAAGTATTAATTTTGATACCATGCAATAGCAATAGTAATTCAAGCAATTTGACTAAATTAGTGTTCTTTGGACTAGAGCTGTTTTCTTCTAACCAGGGAACCACATGAATTTTGTAATAATGAAAAAAGCTTAAATAGCTTTTTACATCTTGAGACACATTTTTTAAGCAAAATATTATTTACCCTCGTCCTCCCGTTATCGAGATAAAATGATTTTCAAGTGTGCGAAATTTCAAGAAAGGTGCCAAGTTGGCGAGAAAGTAATCACGTAATTTCACCGGCAGCATCCATCTACAAGTTGATTGAAAGAATTTTCCCGTTAATCTTTGAGACTCGCTAAATTTGATGACTTTTCTTAGAGTTTCGGCGACTTTAAGACATCATATTTCGATAACGAAGGCACGAGGACAAATAATTTATGAGTCCCGAAATATGTGTGCTTTACAATACTCTTTCGATTCCTACTTATTTAACCTTTTTCATTATCACACTGCCGTATAGTTTCCTGATAGAGGCACAATAAGCAAGAATATGCTTGAAAATTAAGTTTCTACTTTTTTATGGTAGGGGGTATTAATTAACAAGTACTAAGATTAAATAAGAAGTTTAAAAAATCCCGACCTTGATTGCCGACCTCATATTAAAACGAACTTCACTGGTCAGAAAGCATTTTAAATTTAAATATATTTAATTGTTTTCGAGAGGAGATGGTAAACACGGAAAAGGAAAGATAATCTCTACTAGTAAAATTTGCTAGTCGCAAACGCAGAATAAAGAGAGAAAATTGAAAATCCTTATTTTAAAATCAATTACAAGTATTTTAATTGTTAACAAATAGAAACTGGCTACTGATAAACATTTAAAATCATTGAGTTTCCTTTCCTTGTCGGCTAACGACATCGGTTTCTAATCGCGTAAGCGTAAATAAAGTCTCCTTGTTGCGTCGGGGGTTAAAAAGTGTTCATTATTTTTCCGTTATTATGAGTGTTGAATATAATTGAATAATTCCTATTTTCATTTTAAGATGCATTTTGATTAAACTTTAACACTATAATTTTTTTGAATTTCATCATGTTTTCAAAATATTGTTTGGGTTTAAAATGTCTCAAGACACGGTAATGAATGGAACAATGCATAAATATTTTAACATTTTAAAAAATGTTTAGTTATAATTGAAGTTTAGTAGTTCTTTGTGAGTGTTTGAGTCGTTATTCACGTCCTTATTCCCTAACTGTTTGATTTCCTATCATAACAAAATTATTATAAAACTTCTTTTCTGGGAAAGCTTTAGTATGGCAGTATTACAAGTCATTTTATCTTTTACGCCCTAGGGTAAATGACCAGTTGCGGGCACGATTAAACTTTCTTTTCTCTTTTTTAAATTAAATTAAATTTTTAATTTGGTTGCAGTTCTAGTTCATGGAAACGAACTAATTCTAAAGGAGTTAGAACTTACAATGCTATAGCTATGATATTTTCATTGATTTTCACTTTTGATTTATATATATGTTTTGGAATAATTTGTAATATACTGGTTTAACTAGTTAGGATCCCACTAGTTTATTTATAGTCATAATAAAACTAGCACTGATCATTTTAGCTGATTTAAACTACTTACAGGAAATACACAAAGAAGTATTTAACAATATCAAAAAGTTTATTTTTCTTTCAAATCCTTTATATATTTTCTTTTAGAAAAATTTTAAATATCTTGACCAACCTATTCAAGCAATATTAACATTCAAGCATGGATATTTGATGGATCGCTTATAAAAGGTTTGTCTCAAAGAAAAATAAATAAATAAATAAATAAAATAAACCGTTTTGCTTAACTTAAGAGT
Organism: Uloborus plumipes; assembly: GCA_038373865.1. NCBI lineage: Eukaryota > Metazoa > Arthropoda > Arachnida > Araneae > Uloboridae > Uloborus > Uloborus plumipes. The sequence continues at coordinate 68,542 of JAXGGA010001709.1, forward strand.
TTTTAAGCTATGATTTCCCAAACTTAACTTTTGTTTGATCATAATCTTATGTTCTAACATGAAGTTTTCAAAAGTCTGATTTCTTTAATTATAAATAAGTTTCTTCCATTTAATTGAATTATGGATCGCCAAAAATTTATTATATGGTCATATGAAGTCATGACTAAAATACTTACTTTTAATTGGTTAGTTATAGGCATATTAACTTAGAAGAATCTCAAATATTTTAACTTGTATGATATTTACAAAGCTAATTATTAAGTAAGTACCAATAAAATATCGATCCAACAAAAATGTCAGTAATTTCAGCATCTTAAGAAAGAAACACTTCAAAAACATAAATGAGAAGAAAATTGGCGATTGAGATTCAGTCACCATTTTTAACCCCCCACTTTCTTTAAACTATGGAAATCATGACTGTCAAAATAAAAGTTTTAGGTATTGAAATGCGGTTAAACTAGCTGTTGTGGCCATCACGAAACTTTCTTCTATATCTATCTTATGAATTCCAGTTACAAAATAAAATACGTACTCGCCCGAATAATTGGAGACAGCTCCAATTTCCCAATTATCGTAATAACACAGCAAATGCAGAATCAATGAGCGAAATTGGAAATCATTGCAAAAGCCTTGTTTAGATTAATTGCAAACATTTTATTTGTTAGTAAAAAGAAATTGGCAACAGTTAAAAATTTAAAATCATTGAAAGTTTTCAGCTGTTTTGATAATTAAATAGCGTGAAAGCGATTTTTTAATGAATTAATTTTTCGCATTGTTGACTAAGTGCAAAAATCACCCCACCCTCCCCCAGGGGCGATTGGCGCCAAAATTTAATAGATGCTTGCTTCCATATTGGGTTAGTGTTATTCCAAATTTCATTCAAATCTCAGCAATATTTCTCGAGATACAGTAGGTGCAATGACAAAATAAGCACTTTTGATTGCTCCACCCCCTTTGAGATATTGACGCACAAATTGAATCAGCACTTGTACTCAATAGGGTCTACCTATGGACCAATTTTCGTTTGATTCCGCCGGTTACTTCCTGAGAAATAGCAATCACCCCCGCGCAGAATACGTGCGATTGCTCCACCCCCTTCGAGATATTGACACATAAATTGAATCAGCACCTGTATTCTATAGGGTCTACCTATGGACCAATTTTCGTTTGATTCCGCTGGTTACTTCCTGAGATATGACAATCACCCCCGCGCAGAACACGTACGATTGCTCCACCCCCTGCGAGATATTGACATGCAAATTGAATCAGCACCTGTACTCAGTAGGGTCTACTTATGGACCAATTTTCGTTTGATTCCGCCGGTTACTTCCTGAGATATAGCAATCACCCACGCGCAGAACACGTGCGATTGCTCCACCCCCCCTAGGAGGAATTCGCTAAACAAAGTTAGGTGCACCAGTTCACATGGTGGTACATATGTGCAAAAATTTTTGTTCGATTTCATGCAGTAGTTTTTGCTCTAGCGCGGCCACAAAAACTGGTCACACATATACAGACTCACACACAGACAGACACACAGACAGACATTTTCCAAAAATGGTCGAAATGGCCTCAGCGCACCTCAAAACGTGCAAATCCGTCAAAATTCGACATTCGAAAGTTTTCACGAAACCAATACTTTCTTCTATATCTATATATATATAAAGATGACGGTGTTTGTATGTTTGTTCGTTTGTAACCGCTTTCAGAAGCCCCACAACACCTACAGATCAGAAACTTGGCTCAAAAATTCGAACGTACCCCGCCCTTGAAATCTTGCTTATTTGAGGGCCACTGTTAGATTGTAATTACTTCAAAGAGTTGGTGCGAAAGACATTATATTTCTTGCCTTTTAATGTTCACATTAAAATCATGGAAGAATGGTTGTGGCTGAGCTACCTGACGACAATCGGTTCCCTATGTTAATCAATTTAGATTTGGCGACCAATTTACATTGACATTACGGTTAAACCGGTGAATTATATTAAACTTCAAGGGCAATATTGCTGTGTTCGTTGAGAGTTTTCGAAAATCTTGGCACTACAGTTGTGTCAAAAGTTCCATTGAAACGTAAAAATTTCGCTAAAAATAAATAAGTTCGTCACACGCACACACACACGAAAAGAAAAAAAGTCTTAAGAGTGAGTTAAATTTTATTTAGTTAACTTCCTTTACATTTCTTGCACGGGCAGCGCCGTGCAGGTACTGCTAGTATTAGATATAGAAGAAAGTAACAATGCTTATTCCGAACCCTATATAACCAGTATTTTGGATAGCTTCATCTAAAACCAGAAAAACTTTACGTAAGGTTATTGCGAGATACCTAAGTGAGAGAAAAGGAGATATTTTGACCCAGTGAGTGATACTTTGTTGTATAATTTTCGTAAACATGATGCAACTGTTTTCACTACTCATCGTTTAAAAACAGAATAAGATCGCCGATATTAGTGATATCAATGTTAAAAGGAATTGGACTTCCCCCAGCAAAAGGACAAATAGTTTATTTTTAAATGAAATAACTTAACGAGTTTTTCTGAAAAACAAAACTAGTTTAGAACCAAACCGGAATATGAGGGAAAACGGCATAATAATAGTAATAATAATAATAATAATAATAATAATAATAATAAAATAATAATAATAATAATAACATTAGTAATAATAATAATAATAAATAAATAAATAAATAAAAGAAAGGATAAATAGGCAGCAAACACGTTTGATTATAATATTGAAGCATTTTACACATAAGGAAATATAATTACGAAGCACATAATGTATAAAATGCGGGTTAAAAGTTTCGTTAAAATTTCTCGCAATTACAGTAATTCAAGCACTTCTCCATTTTCCCCTATTTTTCAATTTCAAAAGGTTTGTGTTATTCAAATGCTCTTTTTAAAAGATAAGAGAGAATTTTTAAAAAATATTTTCCTTCCAAATTTACTTTCACATATTTTCAACGTTGGAGATAATAAAACATTGAAGTGCGAATACAAAATCTTAAGTGTTTTTTCCCCCAAGATAAAAAATGTATTCATTCATTTTTAAAAACAAATCTTTAGTCGTTGGATGAAATTTCTCAGAAATGGAACTTTTAAATTCTACATTTTCCAGCATCTAGAACTTTAGTATTTAATTGCATTGTGGGCATACTGAAAAAACAAAATCAGTCAATGAACGATTTCATAATTTTCTCGATACTGATAAAAAATTAAGGCATGATAAAACCTAAAGCATGCAGTTTTTGTTCTATAAAAAGTGAAGGAAAACATGGTGCTCGAATTGAGTTTAAGTTTATGATGTAGAAAAAGAACGAAAATATCTCAAATTGTACTTTTTGTGAAAGCAGATTTTTTTTCTCTCATTGTTTCTCACGTTACTTAACTCAAAAACAAAGTGTTACAAAAACTCAAGCGAATGAGAAATAATATTTTACCTATTCTATTTATTTTTTTTTTCATCGCATTTCCAGAAGTCTCATTTCTTGCTCCGTCGCTTTGTTTTAACTTCAGCCATTTATTTTCTGAGTTTAGTATTTTCAAGAACTTTTATAGTCAATTCTGATTTTATATAATGATAAATTATGAGCTAGTTTTCAAGTACTGCTCACCAAATCAGTGCAACTTTTAAATAAAATTTTCATAAATTCCGCTACAAATTTCAATTATTTACGCAATTATTAGTAAGCTACGATAGGTACAATGTTTATCCATTTTATGGGCTCTCTTGCCTGTAATCTGATGCGTGAAAACTGAGAAAAATTGAAATGGGGTTATTTCTAAACATTTAAAATAAATTAAAACAGTTGTAGAAAGTTGAGCAGCGGGCAGATGGATATACTTCACACAAAAGATTTTTTCCCTTGTTTAATGTTTCATGAAGATGAACGCTTTATAATTAACACAAGCTGTGCAGTTTGGTAAGACACACTCTGTGTTTGGAAAAATTGAATTTGACCTTTCCTTATGTATTTGGATTATTTGATATTGCCTCCCCTCAAGTTTTAGAAAAAATAAACCCATTAAAGTTCTCTTTTCTTTTAAACTACTTTTACAGAACTCCTTTTTATTTTATTTTTTTATTTGGAAGATATTTTTAATTAGTTTTCTTCTTCCATTTCTTTCTCCTTTTTATGTTTTTATACTTTTGATTGGTTGTCTTTTGTTCTTCGTACCATGCTCTCTTATTAACTTATGATGATCGTGTGTTTCTGTTCTTTAATTTTATGAATTGTTGTCTTCGTTTCTTGTCATGGATTCTCCTTGGTTAATTTTTGATAGGGAATATGAATACCGGTGTATTTTGGGTGGTTATTTGTTCACTCACTGCTTTTGTGTTGAGCATTGAGTGATTTTGCCCTAATGTAGGGGCTCGATCGTAGCATTGCAATAGTTACTTGCAGTGTTTTCTTCACTAAGCAATTTGTGGTATTTGTTTTCAATTGAATTGGTTCTTGAAGAAATTGCAACATTTTCTGACCTGAATGTAGGGCCTCATTTACCTATAAGCCGGCTTTTTGACCCCCTAGCTTGGAGGCATTAAGGGGGGGGGTGACATTTTTTTTCATATGACATTAACATCAAAGCATTCAGGAACTTTTCAACTGCAAAGACACCCTCCCCAAAACTCTTTGAAGTGAGCAGATGAGAGCTTTACGAGTACATCTAAGCACTCAAAGCAGAATTATAGACATCAAAACTTGCTGCACAAAGTAAGGGCCAAACTCTACATTAACGTAAAGCAGAAAATTAAAGCAGAAACGTAAAATGGATTTTTTAGTTTTCCTATGGAAAGTACCCGGATTTTCAGTTTCTGCCTTCGATTTCGGTCGGTTTTCAGCTGATGTGGCGCCCGGCCCTTAGTCTTTTAAAACAAAAAACTAGAAAAGTCTCTAATCAATCTCTATTTTTTGACCCATTTTCTGATAGTCATCCTGTTTGAAAAAAAAAATTATTTTGACTCTGGCTCATGCTTTTTGGCTCACCTTGTCCTGGTGACCAAAGTTTACCACAAATGAAATTGTCGAGTCCTCTATGAAGTCATTTAGCAACTGAACTTAAGGAAAGAGTGCAAAAATCACTGCAACTAGTTATGTTTTTGATAACGAGCTACTAGCATAGGGCTCATTCCACGTCAAATCGCCTAATTTAAATAGTCGGCCGTGCCGTCATGTCTCAGATTTTGTTCAATACTTTTTTACAGATAGATACCTATGAGATAAACTCAAATTAATTTTTTTAGATTTTTTGAATAAAAATTAAGGGTTGTAGAATTTTTTGAAATTTTGATTTTTTTAGAATTTTTGCTTTTTTATTTTTGGTATGCATTTTGAAAAAGCTTTATAACTTCCTCATTTTTCATTCAATTAAGCCAGTTTAAGTATCATTTTAAAGCTAATTATTTTCTCCTTCAATATTAGTGACAAAAATGAGATTGTGAAAAATAGAATTTTGCCAATGGTCGTCTGAAGTCAGATTTTGTGTTTTTTCGATTGGTATGTTCAATAGGTCATATCTCCGGAGTACCAACTAAGAACTGCCCAATTTTTTTTTCAGTGATGACAACATCATAACCTTTTTATGTATAAAAAATTACGAGGGTGTTTTTTGTTGTTTTGGAATAAAAAATTCAAGTGTGTTTTTTCAGTTGGTATGATCAATAGGTCATATCTCCGGACTACCAACTAAGAACTGCACGTCACTTTTTTTCTGTTATGACAACATCATACCCTTTTTATGTATAAAAAATTGGGAGGGTGCTTTTTGTAGTTTTTGAATAAAAAAATCAAACGTGTTTTTTCAGTTGGTATGATCAATAGGTCATATCTCCGGAAAACCAGTTAACAACTGCGCCATTTTTTTTTTCCATAATGAAAACATCATGATGTTTTTATGATCAAGAAATTAGAACAAAGTTTTTTTGTTATTTTGAAATAAAAATATAACATGTTTTTTTCAAAAAACTTTACTTTAAAATCAACTTTTGAAACTTAAATTTGAGATTCACTCAGCATCACACGTCACAAGCAGGTGAAAATGTATCCTATTTATTACATTCAAATACTTGATGGTAGTTTTATATTGTTCTATTTCTTGCATGCTTTGGTAGTGAAAAGTCGCTGCAGAATTATTTTACTCTTCAGTAATTATTTGCTAGCCACTCCATCAACCGATAGGAATTACGATAAAGTAAACTGAAATGTCTTTAAATATACTTTCATTCATAGTTTGACAAAGAAAGACTCGCGAGCTCTTGGTGGTTGGAAAAAATTTATATTTGGTTTCCATTATTTTCCATTACGTAACATTTTATAATTTGTTATCAAATGAAAGCATAAAAAATTCATGAATAACAATCTTTATTTCTACGATGTTCCGACAGTGGCAACAAAAAGTTTTTCAAACACAGAAACCTTCTTCACTAATATAACCCTTCGTGTCTAATGGCTTGAAGAAGTAATTCTCTCTGCTGCCTAATATTATTAAGGCTCTTTCATATCTTTGCTTTAAAAAATCTTCATTTGCAACCACTTCCACTGCTGTAACGAAAAACATCTGTATCCCCTTTATGTTTTGAGAGGCAAATTGAAATAGATCATGTGCATTTAAAATCTGTCCTACGAGAGTTCTTTGAAGACTTATTGCAAGCCGTTTTATTGTGCCCCTACTACATCGCATGCATTCTTGCCATGACTCGTGGCAAAAAAATGCCATTCAGCTGCCATGTCGTGGTCTTCCTTGTGATAGCATAGTTTTTTTTTTTAATTTTACGGAGTTTTTAAACTTGTCGAAAACTTGATTTTCAAAGAAATTTGTTTCAAAAATTCAATATATTTTTTAATTTTCAGAACAACAAAAAACAACCTTCTAATACCTTGATCATAAAAAACATTATGATGTTGTCATAACAGAAAAAAAGTGGCGTGCAGTTCTTAGTTGGTAGTCCGGAGATATGACCTATTGATCATACCAACTGAAAAAACACGCTTGAATTTTTTATTCCAAAACAACGAAAAACACCCTCCTAATTTTTTATACATAAAAAGTATATGATGTTGTCATTACTGAAAAAAAAAATTGGGCAGTTCTGAGTTGGTACTCCGGAGATATGACCTATTGAACATAAAAATTGAAAAAACACAAAATCTGACTTCAGACGACCATTGGCAAAATTCTATTTTTCACAATCTCATTTTTGTCACTAATATTGAAGGAGAAAATAATTAGCTTTAAAATGATACGTAAACTGGCTTAATTGAATGAAAAATGAGGAAGTTATAAAGCTTTTTCAAAATGCATACCAAAAATAAAAAAGCAAAAATTCTGAAAAAAATCAAAATTTCAAAAAATTCTACAACCCTAAATTTTTATTCAAAAAATCTAAAAAAAATAATTTGAGTTTATCTCATAGGTATCTATCCGTAAAAAAATATTGAACAAAATCCGAGACATGACGGCACATAGCCTTAGACGATTTGACGTGGAATGACCCATAGACCTTGCAAGCACACATTTCTTAAAATAAAACTTATTAACAAAAACTATATCTCTGAATGTGGTTTCAAAATTAGAAAAAAAAATAGAAACAGTTATTTTTAACTAGCTTTGAATAAAAATATATATGTTGCTGGCTCACCGAATAACTTTAAACACTAATTTCACGCAAATTGCCAAATGGTTACCGATCTCTATCTCATTCTCTACTACGATTTTTGAAATTTCACCTGATTTTTCGCTTGGAATCTTCAATATTTTACAAACAGAATAAGTTATAAGGATCTTATTTTCAGGATTTATTTAGTAGTAAGAGAATAAGGATTAAAATCACTATTAAGAGATTTCGGAGTCTGGATAGATAAAACTTGCAGGAAATACTGTCAAACAAGGCTACTATAAAACAAGGTAGAAAATACTATGAAACAAATTATTGCAAAACGTAGTCCTTCTTTTTGTAAAAATTTCAAGATTAGGAATATAGAGACTTACTGAAAAGTATGAATGGTATAAAATACTGTTAAAAAAACCTATACATCCTATAATATTAACGTCTCAAAGAACTATTAACATCAATATGGGAATTTGTTCCTTAAAAAAGAGTTCAAATTGCTAATATTTTAAAGAAGTAATTTCATTTCCAATGTAGTTTGATTTTAAGCTATATGGATACCATATTATGTTTCAGTTCCTTTACATAAAAGCAAAATCACTTTTTTTTTTAAATATCAAACCTCGTTAAAGTTTTTTCGTTATAAGTGAATGATTGAAATTACCAAACTATACTTACCACGTATAAGTATTTTTTGACATTTGCAACTATTTGATTAACTTAAATATCTTCTGTCTCATAGATAATGAGCGTTGGTTTTTATCATGACGTTGAAGCATTCCCCATTGAAAAAAAATCAATCTGTAGCACACTCATGTATTATCACAAGTCGGATTTCTTCAATTGCACAAATTATGGAAAAATAGTAGTTTGCAATGGAAATCCATGATAAGGCAATTCTCAATTCGTTAGTTTTCCCAGAACTGTTATGCATTTTATCTATTTATACTTCAGAAAGTAACCCATTATGGACGTGTGATATAAACAAACACAATATGCAGATTTTTACGCTTAAAATATCTAAAATGGAGTTATAAGCTCACTGCCACACAAAATGCATTCTGAAATCTTCTAGGGAAAGGAAAGGAAAAAATCATAAAAATTCTCATTAAACATGGTCTTTCTCCATGGATAAAATCCGTACCTAAACCACCACTGAATAAGAGGAGGTTGCATTTTGGCTTTCTTCTTTCAGTGCTCTACAAATGCTCTTTTATTGCTCATAAATTCGAAACACCGGGAGCCTTAACAATGAGATGCCTTCCCGTGTTCGTGACCTAAAGTTGCGAATAAGATTGAGTTAAATTTTCAAATCTTTTCACATTTCCTGTCTGGTTCGTTGATACTCCATACCTTTTTTTTTATATGTGTGTGTGTGTAACTAACATAATGACTGTTTCAAGAATTGTGTTTGTTTATAATTGCATATTTTATTAGAAGACGCATCTTTTTGTGTCATGTAAGTTCGTCTTTGTTAATTTGGTGTCTAAGTGTTTTTTGCAAACACTTGAGCCTTACGTACACGTGATTTTAAATTTTCCAAAGCTAAAGTTTTTTTACAATTTTTATTAATAACGACGTAAAATATTTTTAAATTCTATACTAGGAAAATTTTTGAAAAATATTTTGTGCGCGTTATAAGTAATCTTCCTCTCAATTGCTTTTTCTTTATTTTTTAGTGTAGGAGTACTTTGAGAGAGCGTAAACATACAGAGTCGCAGGTACTGTCCGTCCGTGAAAACCGCGCCTAGCAGTCGCGAACCATTCCACTTAAAAAAGGGGTGATGGGTTGTGAGGGGAACTTTCCGAAGTTTACAATTTAAAACTTGCATTTGCTATCCTTTTGGCTTATTCAACTAAACTATGTATTTGAAACTAGCATCCTTCTATGTTGTTTGATTCGGCTCAAAATACTTCTTATAATTCTTCCTCTTGTTGTTATCTTACCTATCACCCCTATTTTGGTAAGATCAGAGAAGATCTGACGCACGCGTAAGTACGCGGAAGGTTTTACCTAGGATAATCAGACAGTCAGAATGTAGACAGCACTGTCATTTGAGGAAAACATTAGGTTTGGGGGGGGGGGGGCACTCTTTGATAGGATAGTTGGATATATAACGGATATTTGACGGATGTTTAAGAGGCCAAAATAGGCCAATTTAGCCAAAAGACAATTTTACAAAAGATGTTTGAAACGAGTTTGCATTCAAATTGAAGAACCTTCACAGTTATAAGAAAAATATTTCGGGGAACAGCGTTTCCTCAAGTACCTCCTTACTACACCATTGGATGTAAGAAATCCTTACTTTCAATACTTCCAAAACTGCTTTTCACACCGGATTTCACTCAAAAAGAACAGCAGCCGACAGTGAAAAGTGCTAAAGGAATGGCCCAGTTTTTTTTTTTTTTTTAGTTAGTAAGTTACGTCAATTGTGCTCCTTATCCTAAACTTCTGAAACGAAAGTTCAATTACAAAATCTATACAAGCCTTTAGCACATTTACGCTGGGTTAACTCAATATAGCGGATGAACATGTTGTAACATATTAGAATTCAAAAAGCTTCGTGGCAAGTTTGAAGAGTGTCATTGGCTTAGATTATGAAAAACAAAGATAGGAGTGGAGGCAAGTTGTTTATTTTCAGCAAAAGTATACGAATTAGGGTAACAGTAAGGGATAAAAACCGGTACAGACGCACACATTTTCAACAAATTGCAGACACGCGGTTTACGGTTTTAAGGAACCTCCTTTTTAGAACATAAAAGTGGGAGCTTATCGATGTATAGGCAATACACAAATAGGCAATATACAAAATGTAGCCTTCTTCGGATTTTCAGTCAGGAAACTTGTTTCGTTTCTCTTAAATTCGTCTTGTACCTTGTTTTCTGACTTCTTTACTTGTTATAACTTACTATTTTATGACTTCGTCCATGTGTATCTTTTTTTTTAATCAAACACGGTTTCCAATATTTCAGTATAAAATTAATTAAAATTACTTTTTGCATTTAAAAATACAAAAACAAAGTCAGATGAGTTCACAAAAGAACGAGGACAGCTATTTTTCAATAATTTTTATCGTCGACAAAAATGTGTTTTTATAACTCATCTGCTCTCTTATTTATATCATTCAGGTTTGCCGTCTATCGCAGTCCTTTTGTATTCCTTAAAAGAGAAACCACTTTTTTGCGGTCGAAGTATGTTGGATGTTTTTCTTTTTTATACATTCACGAGATACCTCATTCGTCATTGGTCTGTCTTTCTTTAGTAAATTGAATATTTCGTGCGGTTTTTTTTTTTTGCATTTTGTCCGGAATTTTAATTCTTGACAATTCTTATTTGGAGCATAGAACTGTTTTTTGAATTAGTTAATTTATCAGATAATGTGATATTTAGAATTAAAAAAAAATAATTTTGTTGACACAACTTGATTGATTGTGAAAAAGTTATTATTTTTATTTTATGATAAACATTTCTGTAGTCATTGACAAACTCTTAACTTGGTTACTTATTTATTTTTCCATCATGTACTTTTTACTGCTAAACTTATTCAATCATGACAAATTATTCATCAGTTTTGCAAAATGATTGATATTCTTCAAAAAATTTTAAAGTTGAATTGAGTAAATTTATTTATTTTGTACTAATTACACTGGTTCAATGATTAAATACTGTTCTTAAAAAACTTTAGAGTGATCAGTTGAAATAAGCCTGCTCCTACGCAAAACTATTGAGAAAACAAAATAAATACATATAATAAAATAAACCGTTTTTGTAATGATTTGATCATACATTTTTTAAAAAATTTAAACGCTATATTGTATATTTTATTTAGAAACAGAAAAACATGAAAAGTAAAGTAAAATTTTTTTGCTGCCATGTAACAACAAAGTATTAAAAATTATGAAATATAAAATCCGAGAACGCTGGATGAATGTAATGTACTATACATAACTTTCCGAGTGTTAAAAAATAATTAAAAAATATTTTTACGAAATACGAAAGTAGTTTTTGTTTTTCCCACAAGTTAATACAAAGATTTGCGCGTGATATTGGTGACTATCGCCTTTAAATGAAAAATGATTGCAATTTGTTACACAGAAATCGTGCGATTTGTTACATAGAAATAAGAAACATTATAACAGCTTTTAATTCAATTTATCTTTTTACACATATTTGTTTCAACTCATAAATTATCATCGTAGCTGCTTTAGCATTCTTTTTCCTAGTGTTGGAAGGAAAGTAGAAAAAGATTTGAAAAAAAAAAAAAAAAAGTCATACATATGCAGTCGAACCTGTTTATCTGGAACCTGCTTATTTCGAAAACCTCGCTATATCGAAATTTTTCAATTTCCCTGCTTTTATAGCAAAAGTTTAATGTTTTTCCTCAGGTTTATCTCGAATGATTTTTCCCGAAAACCCCCATATCTCGAATTTGCACGACTTTCATTTTTGAATTTCATCTCCAACCACCTTTATCAATGGTATAACTTGGAGACAAAAACATCTCTTGCACAATCATTCAAAGACTATGTTCGTATACTTAAAGGTATGCATTAACTTGCTACCGATATAGTCATCACAATTAGTAAAACGTAGACTCACAGCATGTCGTACAGTAAAATATTCAACAATATCAATGCAAAACAATCTATTAAGTACAGAAAATAACAACGTTACGAATGCACAAATGAGCAGGGATACTGCAGATACGTGTTTCGGCGTTACAAGGAACGCCTTTTTCAATGCAAAAAAGTTGCGAGCTTATGGATGCACAGACATCCGACAAAAGCTTTTGTCTCACAAATAAATGAAAAACTGTATTACTGTGTCCTATTCCTTGGAACAATATCAAATCCTGACAAACTGGCAAATTATGCTTATATCTATAAAAATATAATATTTTTTGAGTTACAGGTATTTAATCTATGTAGTTTCTTTTCAATACAAAAGAATTTTTTAGAAAAATATTCTCTGAAAGTTTGCAAACATCAGCATTATCACATTGTTGATAACATACCGTCAAGTATGACCATTTAGCAGCGACCCCAATCAGTGCAATAGCATCCTTTTAGACTTATAGGCTGCTTATAGTGCTTCTCTGGTATGTTGACCTCCGACATAATGTTTCCCTCTTTTTCAGGTAATATGAATGTGTAATTGCCTCGAATTTGATTGCGAAATGACTACGAAAGTAACCCAACTCAAGCCAATTACCCTTTCTTACTACCCGAAAAAGAGTGAAACAGGTTTATTTTGGAAGTCAACTTACCAAAGGAGCACAATTGTTGTTGCCGAAGTGTAAATGGAACTTTTAGAGAGAAGAACCAACTTTTATAGAAAGCGATGTTTGTTGTTTTTAAGCCTTCAACCTTCTTTGTGATGACAAAAAAAATTGAGTGTGAATGCTGTATTGCACTTATTTCTTTATTGCCGTGAGAGTCTAGAGTGAACTAGCTATTTCCAGTTCTATTTTGAGTTCTTGGAAAGTTTAATGTCGTATTTCTATTGCCGTCGAAGGTTTTTAACCAGAAATAGCGGTTGCACAAATCGTTTTGTTGTGCTAAGTCGATGTCGTCTTTAAATGAGAGAAAAAAAACTACAACTTTGTGCCACCAGTTTTCATAAAAAAAGCTGTATAATTTCAATAATTTTCGATGTTTACCCGTAATATATACTAGTTTTATACTCTTGAGAACTTTTGTTTGATGTTTTTCAATTTTCAGGATAACAGACGGGAGGAAAATAGATGGCCAAACACCACTGAAACTGCGTAAGAAAAAAATTAAGGGACCGATGACGCCATCTCGAAAGGTTGAGGACGTTTTATCATGAAGACATTATTTTGCCTTGTTTTTGTTATTGTGGTTTTAAGAATTTTTCAGTGTTTTCGACTAACACCTTTCTTGGTAAAATTAATAGTTTAGAAAGAAAAAAATAATAAAAATAATCAAATTCCTCTAAAATATGTTCAAAATTTTATGAAGAAACTGTGCACAAAAGTTGAGAAATATATACTATTCAAAGTTAGGTGATATTTTACCAATTTTGTTTATAGTTCAAATAGAAATATTGATACTGAAGTAATTTTTTTTATTCCACCAAAACACGAAAAATAAATAAGTAAAAATGAAAAAATAATACAAGAATAACCTTACTTTAAATACAGATTACAATCATGAGTAACTGAGTTTGACATTGTATTATTATAACAAAAGCGAGCTAAAAATGTATTTTGAGCGACAAAAAAGTGGCGGCACAAAGTTAATGCGTTCACGTACACAATACTGTACAACGCGAAAAAAAATTTTCCATTCCCTACCGTAGCTCTGCGTATCTGGACTTTTTTCAGCCACGATATTACAATTCTGAGGTGTATAGTTCTATTGTGCAAAACTCCCTTTATCTCAAATGTGCTTAAAAATCATCAAAAAGTAGCACAAAGTTGGTGCACTTGACGGTAAAACGTTCATAATGCAATTGCAAAGGAACAAAACTTTCTATCTTCGTCATCGGATATCTCCTAATGGAATTTTTTTCTAATAATTTTCAAAATTTACTCGTTTGAAACAATTGTAACACAAGTAGCGTTCTTCAGTCTGTGCAATCAGGGAAAGCTGGCGAATGTTGTTAGTACAGATTTTTCAGAGAGTTAAATTTCAGACGTTAATTTTTTTAGACGAATTTTTTGGGAATTGAATTTTAATCATCGTTCTCCTCATATAAAAAAGTTAGTCTACTTTTTAATTCAGCAGATACTACTTTTTTATTCTTTTTCTTGTGAATGACTGAATCTTTCCAAGTAGTAAAAATGTAGGAAAGATTGTCTCAGTGCAAAAAAAAAAAAAAAAAAAAACGTAAATATATTTTATTTATTGGAGGTCAGATATTTTCCACTTCAGCGTATAATACCGATTTGCCGGTCGGATAGCCCAACTATTCGACCGCCAGCTCATCGCACGTGATTGCGCGCAAACTAAGTGCGAGTTAATTCCTCAACACGTTTTTTTTTTTTGTTCACCTGTCACTTTATTTCTGTGCTCAGTTTCGCTACACTTACATACTGTCCCGTTTTAATTTGATCCATCCTTATAAATTCTCAATTTTTAGCAACAAAAATAAGAAAATAATTGCCCTTTATGTAACTACGTAATTTTTTAGCATGCATTTTTGCTCAAAAATGCGAACATCACATACTCATTTTTAAATCAAAATTACTTAAAAAAAAGGCAACTTTTCATTTTGAAACACATAATTTTTCAGTGTGTTTTACCGCAGAGTGGGGCACATTAGAAAATTAGTGAAACACATCTTAAAAACGATTTTTAAAGCTATTTAAAATAGAAGTGTGTGTGTTAACAACATTTTCAACGTTAGCAGTCACAGCGACAATATACAGCATAAACAAAAAATGTGCGCCAATTTTATTTAAGAAATTTATCTGTTCTACCTTGTAAACTACTGAACTGAAAATTATTTCGGGGAAAAAATTGTTTACAAATATGCACTTGATCATTACATTTCACACATTTATGTATTGAAGAAACTAAGCATCATTCTGATTTATACAACAATTGAAATATTATGCACTGTATACACAGATAAATTACGTATCATTTTATAATAATTCAGCAGTTGAAATATCATATATTTAGTACAAAAGTAAGAAGTATACAGTTTCTAAAATTATGAACATAATTAATAAGCTACAACAGTTTAGACTTGAAAAAATAGGTGTATTATTTCACTTATTGTTATCATTTTTAGCATATGACTTTTCCAAAGAATACTTAGATGCATTTTTAATACATATAAAAATGCAATAAATTAAAAATTAATAATAAATAAGAATTGAGGGCAGATATAACCGGACATGCAAATTCAAAAATAATTTTCGCTTTACATTATGCAATAAAAATTCCAGTTCACAACTTACTGTTTTTGCTCTTTATGCTGCTGCAGAAGTTCCAAAATCTCACCAATCATCAAGGCAAAATCCAAAATGTTTGTCCTGAAAAGGAAACTACAGGCAAGCTTTGTCGGAAAAAAAGGAGGTTTGTACAGCAACTTGTTGCTACTAGTACTTCTCCAAGGCCCAAGGAAGAAAAGATAGTCCTGTCTTCTCTAGAACGAAATCGCCTGCTCCTCACCCCCCTCTGGGTGTGCCTCTCTTTTAAGCGTTGTTCGGCACGCGATGTTAGAGAAGAGTTTTTGTTCGCTTAGCTAATTGGTCAATAGCGTATGATGCACTATCGTATGCTCAACTCTCTACTTTGTTCTATTAATTTTTTGCACTTACAACATTCTCTTCGAGCCAAACAAGTGAATTAGAGTCAAGCTCGGAAACTTCAAATATTTAAGTTTGCAGATTGGGGAAGAGGTATATTTTTATACTAAAAATGTTCTACTTTTCAAATTACAGAAAGCACCTTTAGTATTTAACTGCTTTTTAAAATTATATGAAATATGGAGCGTAAAGTACGTCAGTTAAAAAAATTAAGAAATAATTTTCTATACAAAGAAATGTATGTATAGATGTGCGTATAAGTTCTAACAGTTAAAAGTTATATTACTTAAATTCGTGTTTTCTTTTTTTTTTTTTTTTCAAAATAACCGTATGCATGAGAATAGGTAATAATTAGAATCTCGAAGAAAAATCAAAAGGGAAAATTAAAAATTCTTTGTTGTTAGACAATTTCAGAAAAAAACAGAAAACAAATACAAGAATTTTATTAGAATCTACGCTAACGTTATTATTAATTCCTTTCTAAATTTAAAAAAATTTTCAATAAGTCTTATCGTGCCACACCTAATCGTCTGACGTAGCATTCAATGGCATGAGCGCTACGAGTTAGCTATAGTTTAGAAAGTAGTTGAACGGATTTAAAATATAAGAAAATAACGGAAGCCATGGAATCGGAGAACTGGCTGATAGCAAGTTCTTTGAAAAATAAGTTTCTGAAGTTAACAATGTATTACTAAAGAAATAAAGTAACTAGTTTCTTGCAAAACTCATGACTCACCCTTGTAAGTTGGCATTAGAAATATGACAGAATGTGACACTTTGATTCATGTGAAGAAAGAAAGTATCGACAAAAACAGTTAAAATAATCGCTCTAAATATTGGAGTTATCTCTCATGCTTTTCACAAGAACCAATAAACGAAAAAAGGTAACTCTAAGTATCTGCTATTGACTAAAAAGAAAAATGTGTATCGTTTAGATTTAGACAATCGTTTAGATTTAGACAATCGGTATTTAACTATCTGTACTAGAAATAGAAAATTGTCGAGATTTATAAACAGTTATAAAGAGAGAGAGAGAGAATAGCTTCACTCGAATATTGATTTAATTGTTTTGCGTTATTTTGCTCTAGAAAAGAAAAGTGATAATGCAGGAAATGGTGCTGAAATGAAACTAAAAAGAAGGGGGGGGGGGCTTAATTTTGAGAGAAAACCTGCAACAAAAGCCTTTTAATATCATAACTTCCTTGCTTAGAAAAAAAAAATAGTTTAAAACTTTACTCATAGGTAAAAGACTATTCAAAAAATGCAAACTAATATGGTTTAAACATATTGATGATCGTTAAATTACCAGTCTGGAATACTATGCTCATGGGTTTAAATAGTCAATTTAATGCTGAACATTTTGCTCAGAAGTTAGTACACGACTCATTCAAAATCATACGATTGATCACTGGTTGTGAGAAGAACGCCAGTTAGAGTTGGAGTAAGAGTGCAGTATCCATTCTTCATTCAATCTCAGGAAGCAATAAGTAAAGACAAAATAGAGTTTAGGTATTTTTTTATCTTGACTCGTAAAGTTTTTTTTTTTTTTTTACTCGCTTTGAGTAAAAGATGTACCGCAGAACTCGATGTTTCATGGATTAGTGTAAAGACAGCTAGCTGCTATAAAGAAATCAAAAGGCTTTCTCAAACAAAAGATGAGTAAAATACATTTATGAAAAAAAAGGGTCTTATTAGATTTACTGAAAAAAAAAAGTATTAATGATTGTTTTTGCATTGTTGCGAGTTTAGTGCTTTTCCCTTAGATTTCGTTATTTTTTTTCTCCACTCATTTATGATTGATTTATGATTTAAACAGCATTCAAGTTAGATTTTGAAACAAAGTTTGTTTTAATTAAAATTAGCTATCTTTAATGCACAATTAATATCCATATATATATATAATGCATGATTTTTTGGAGGATTTAATACCCTAACGTATTGGTTTATTTTCAAGAAAACGGTCATAAGAGGGCCTACTTTTTTTATCCCTAAAAATTGTATGAATTTTTTTAAACAACATGTACATAAATTTCTAATTTTTGATTTGTTTTTAGCTTGAAATTTTAAAAAATTATTATTTTTGGAAAAGCCAACGTTCAGGGTTGCTATGACTTAATGTTTGTTTTCCACAAAAAAAGGAAAATTTTAAAACTGTGTTTCAGACAATAAAAAAGAATTGTATTCAATATCCTGGTGCTGTTTTCTGGTATATAAAATGAGAAGTAAAATGTCTTCAGGCAAAAGAAATGAATTAGTTTTATTTATTCTTATTGGCGCGTTACTATGTTAACACGCCACCCCAGAAATGTCACCGGAGCAAGAAATAAAGGGCACTAACTCAGCGCGTAATTTTGACGGGAGCGAGTGGGAAGGGGTTAAACAACACGCCTCTAATGAAAACAAAAACTTAATTGATGTGCATTACATACCTTTTCATTTATTCATATTGAAAGCAATTTCTAAAGAATTATTGAATGTATTAAAGATAAATGTTATTATATAATGGCTGAGTGTACGAGTAATCAATCGCTTTTTCAGTTCATTTCATAAAATCTTGTCAGAAATTGCTTTTTGTTTGTATATGATTCATCCATCGCAGCAAACTATTAGCTAAAAATGACTTCTTTTCAATGAATTCCAGCCTTATATACATTCGCATGAGAAAATAACTGATCGAAAATCTTCAGATAGTTTTGATTTTTATATACTTCCGTAAAAAGTTAGCAAAAATTAGATGAGAACTTACAGCAAAAGACTATGCATTATCGAATGGAAAATTCAGAGTATTCGAAAAGTATAAAAGTGCTTTCTTCCGAATGAAATTCTAATGCGTTTTTCGCAAGTTTTGAAGGAACTTCTTTTACCTTTCAATCTGAAAAAAAAAAGTGTTTTCCTTTTTCCAAAAAAATTTCGATTTTTACAAGAGAGTAATTTTATTTTAATTTCGTTTTAACAAAATTTTTCCCTAAAGTTCTCATTCGAATATTGTATATAAGGCTTACATAAGGCCGTTGACAAATAGTTGAAAGTTAATTGCATTGAGACACCTTCAGTTATAATACAACGCTAAACGTTTCAATCAACAAAGACATTGCTGATGAAACATTAAAATCGACTACTGTCTAATCTTTTATCGTAAAACCTTCCTCGCATTTGCGCATGCCTGAGGTCTCTTTGGATTTCCTCAAAATAGGGGGGAAATGCGAAGTAACATTCAACAGGAAGTACGAAGCGAAAGCACCGGCAAGTGCGTCTCCTTATCCTATCACCCCTTTTTCAAATGGAAGCGATCGTGACTGCCAGGCGCGCAAAACGCAAACAGACAGTAATTGGTATCGATTAATCACGTTTACAACAATAGATTGCCGACTTTGCGGAACCCAATCTGGAAAAATGCAGTTACGATGAATCATTATAGAAAATTTCCGTGCATGATTTAATACACTAATTTCTACACTGTAAAAAATGAATGTTGTTTTTACAGTATAATACAACTAATTTTATAGTAATAAAATGTAAAGTTGTTATTTTTACAGTACTGAACTATAAAATTACTAATTTAACAGTTTATTATCTTGCGTTTTACAGTTTTAAGCTGGAACCTCTGCTACCAGTATTATACTGTTGTTTTTACAGTATAATATAATTACATTTTACGGCAATAAACTCAAATTTCTAACTTAACAGTAAGAAACTAAAATTGCTAGTTTTACAGTTTATTACTGTGCATTTTAAAAAAATTTAAGTTGGTACCTCGGCTGTGCCAGTATTATACTGTTAAACAACAGCTCATTTTTTGCAGTGTAAATATTACTTTTTCTGGATATGTTATTACATGATTTGTAAGTTGTGGTTTGCGATTAAGATATAAGTAAGGAAAATATCTTTCCCCAAAAGGGAGCTAAAGAAGAAAACATTTTCACATTTAATTTAAATATTTTTTCTTCCTCTTTATTTGTTTGTATTTTTTTTTTCTGTTAATGATGAAAATTCTAACAGTATTTTTAAATAAATCAACTGTTTTTTTAAATAAATCAACTGAAAACACTACTTCAAATTTGTACTTCAAGTAGGGTAGACTGACCAGTCAATGAACACTTAAACGAATTTAGAATTTCAAAGATTCCTAGCATCGTTGAAAATTGCAGCATTTGCCACATAACAGTATAAACATTTAAGATGTGATATACGTCAGTGTTTTTTTTTTTTTAATTGGGAGAGCTTTTATGGAACTCATGCCCCTCCCAATATAAGGACGACGCTCTATCTAACCGTGCCAATGCGTCTCAATTTCCGGATGCTAATCATTGAAGTAATGTATAGTAAAAAACAGAGCTCTTTTCCAAAATTTTCAGAGAGGGTCTATGTTTCGTCGCAGTAGCCGGCCAGATAAGCTTAAAATGACGGCAAGACA
This sequence comes from Uloborus plumipes, assembly GCA_038373865.1. Classification (NCBI taxonomy): domain Eukaryota; kingdom Metazoa; phylum Arthropoda; class Arachnida; order Araneae; family Uloboridae; genus Uloborus; species Uloborus plumipes. The sequence continues at coordinate 88,843 of JAXGGA010001709.1, forward strand.
AGTAAATCACAGAATTTAACAAAGGAATAAAGTAAAGCTTGCGTAGTGACAGAAAAACAGGTTAGAGAAATAATATATAAGACACACTAACCCGCCGTAATAAAAATTTAACAAGCTTCAGCAATGTCGTCTCAAATAAAATGGATACAAAGTATAATCTGCTTTTCCAGTTGAAAACACAAAATCTAATCGTACGCTATCGGCGAAGATTTAGTATTTTGACTGGTAGTGGTTTTCAGATCGATGCAAGTATGGTTGATGTTTCCATTATTGTTCTATAAAATATACATACAAACACGGAAGAAAGAATTTATAAAGCATTCGCATTCGCACTTATACTGAATTAATGTTCTTTGTTACTTTATACCATTCTGTTTTGTAACATTCAATTAACTAAAAATGATCATAATTACTCAAAAAGAACACCATTCAGAAAAACACTTGCAATAAATAATTAAAAACAGAGCAAAATAACTTTAAAGGTTTGATTAAAAAAACATAAAACTAAAATGAGATTAATTTGCAAACTATAATGCTATTTAACTGCATTTGTAAAATCGAAATTCCGATAAGCTACAGAAATTTTGAATACATTAACAAATTTCGATGGAGGGTTTTTTTTTTCTTTTTGTTAATATCTTAACAACTGATTTTTTTCTTTTTTTTGGTATCTAAAACCTAAGTGACAAGTTATGCTCAGAATTCACTTTCTACAAATGTTTTTAACGAGTTTAAATAACTCATTAGTTTGAGTTATTTTCGAAACTTCTAGCAATACCCTAAAGAAATCAATGCAAAATTCAACACTAATTAAAGCTCAACAATATTTGTATTTTAATGTTCTTTTCGAGATTTTTTGGTGTATTACACGAGTCTATAAACTGTTTTTATTTTTAAAAAACTGATAATTAAAAAAAAATCAAAGGAGGAAATAAACACTGCAGCTCCATACTCATAAAGCCCTCATTTTAAAAACTTCACGAACATGAAAGGGGAGATAACCAGAGTGCCATTACTTGCATTACCATTGCTCTTCAGTATTTACGCTCCCCTTTTTGGTCTTATAACTTAATTCTTTCTTCTACAGCCTAATGGATACCCTTTACTTGTGTCGCTTTTTTTTCATTTTGCCACCATTCATGTTCAAGTGATTAGATTTAATATCCTTACCCCTATGAAAAATTACATTTAGAGCGAAATAAGGAGATGTGTTAAGCACACATAAGAAGTCCTAACACAACAAGACAATGGTAATTAGATTTTTTTTTTTTAACTTCTGTCTTTAATTTTAGTATTCAAAATATTTGTTAAACTGGTATTATAAAACATATTGTAGAAAGCAAATGACTAAAAATATTAGCTTCATGAAGCATAAATTGAAAGTAACCATAGCTACCCTATCGAACGCAATAAATAGAAACGAAATTAATTTAATTTACTTCATGTTTCATTTATTTTACGCAAAAAGCAAAAATACCGCAATGAATCGGTAATAATTGGACGTTATAATTTTATTTTTCTTAGATGAGAAAAGAAAAAAACTATTCCATATTCACTTTTTAATCGTCGCACAACTAACTTATGAATTTAAAAAGAGGAAAAAAAAAGAAAGCAAAGAAAAGGAAAAAAAAATGTATAATTATTTCCTGAATTTAGCCATTATTTGGAAAAATTTTGCTTCATGAATGCAAAATATTACTGCGGAAAAATATAGTTTCCCATATAAAAGCGAATCATTTTACTATTTTTATTCTAAATATTTTTTTTTACAATAGGAAACAGTCAAAAATTGTGGGACAAAACGAATACAGCTTTGGAATGTGATTGTCACATACATAATACACGAGGCATACGAGGTACCTTATATACGAGGAAAACTTCCCGTAACTATTACTTTCACTATAAAAACAATGTGCAAGGTTATCATTGTTAACGGTTGTAACGTTTGACAACTCTGGAGTAAGAGCCGTGCTGGTTTTCAGAAAGCTCCAATAGTTGGCAGAAACTTTCACGGTAGCTTGCGTAAAGTTCCACCTAGCGTCAAAACTAGTTTTAAAAAACTGAGGTAGAATTCAAAGTGCATGCGTCGACGCAGAGAACTCGTAAACTCTTAAACACTTATTTGTGTTTTTACAGTGAAATATTTATTTATTTATTTATTTTGAGATGTAGCGTTACGTGAGCTACAAAGTAAACGCCACCCATTAATACGCTCCAAAGCTGCAATTTTGTTTTTTAAAACAAATAATTCATTTCGCATTTGTTGGTACTGATCTATTTCGCACAGCATCTAGACCTACTGCCCGTCTATGAAAGTCGCGCCTAGCACTCGCGAACAGTTCCACTTAAAAAAGGGTAGATGGGTAGTGGGTGATAATTTTCCGAAGTTTTCAATTTAAAACTTTCATTTGCTATATTCTTTTGTCGTATTCAACTAAACTATGTATTTGAAATTAGCATCCTTCCATGTTGTTTTATACGGTTCAAAATGCTTTTTATTATTCTTCCCCTTATTGCTATCTTACCTAACATCCCTATTTTAGTGAGGTCAGAGAGGACCTGACGCATGCGTAAATGCGCGGAAGGTTTTATCTAAGAAGATCAGACAGTATATTGAGAAATGTAGGATGAGTTATCTTTTATTTTTATTAACATAGCCTTTTCTTTTAAATGCTTCTTCGTAGATGGGCTGTGGTACCTCAGCTTATCCTATATATACAGTGGTAGCCGGATAATTGAATCAGCCGCTTTGATGAATCAAATCGTCAAAAATAGATCAATATCCAGTTTTATTCAATTAGCCGTTTTAATGAACCAAAACTGTTTAGAACAAACGTGATTCATTTTAGCGGCGGCAGCTGTACATATGTATTAAGAGAGAGAGAGCAATAGAGAAACTCAAAAATCATTTCTAAAAAACTGAAACAACTTAAGGTTAAACGTAGAGCTTTGTTATATTTACACTGAGTCTAATTACGTTCTGACGTTGAAAAGAAAACACACTACAAAAAATCATAAAATAATACAATCTATACTAATAATATAAAGCTGTAGAGTTTGTTTGTTTGCTTGTTTGCTTGAACGCGTTAATCTCAGGAACTACTGGTTCGATTTGAAAAATTCTTTTTGTGTTGAATAGTTCATTTATCCAGGAAAGCTTTAGGCTATAGGAGTTATTGTTATAACTAAATATAATAATGTAAAAAATAATAAACTCTACGAAAAGAATTAGTTTCCTCTCTTCTCGAGCGATGGCGCTCATAAAGAGTATTGCTAAGCTTTTGCAACTGTGGAGGCGCCCTCTACATTCAATGGTTGACAATCAAGCAGTTGCTCTTGCCTTTTAATGTGGAATAGTTTCCACTCTTCTCGAGTGATATCGTTCGTTAAAATTATTTTTTTAGCAACTGTGTAGTGCTCTAGCCTCGAGAGTCTCGCCTCTTGCCACATGGAAGATCACGAAATGGTTTTCGTGTTTTTCTTTGATATTCAGGTATATAATTTGTTTTGTAGGATTTTTCTATTAACTTCCTTATTTCTGCACTGTTAGTATTTGTTCTTCATTGTAACTTTATTATTATAGTACACCTCAGGTACTTAACTAAGCACATTATTTAAAACCATAGTATATTTATATAGGGTATTGTTTTCTTATTCTTTTGACTTTTTTTTTCTTATGTAATAGGTAGGTAAGTAGGTTTCAGATGAGTCAAACCTTCTTTTTTTTAATGATTTAAGATAGTTACTAATCTAAGTAAATAATATGATTCGTCATATTTTTGTAACGTTTTTACTATTTTGCATCATTGGTACTAAACACATAATTTAATTGCATAGTATTTTTATATTGGGTAGTGTTTAATTATTCTTTTAACGTTTTTTTCCTTATGTAGCACATTTATACGTTGGCTTCAAATGAGTCTAACTTTTTTTTAATAGTTGCATATAGTTACTAATCTAAATAAATAATTTGATTTGTCATGGTTTAGTACAACATGGGTACTTATCTAAACACATAATGAAAGTGCGTGGTATTTTTATATTGGGTATTGTGTTGAATAGTACATTTATACAGAGGTAGCCCGAGCAACGCCGGTCCACGCAGCTAGTACAGAATAAAATCACAAATGAATGAATAGAACTTTTTTTTTAATGAAGTTTACGTTCTTATCAAATATGTGTTTGAAATTAATTTTATTCGTACAGTAGAAATTTTAGCTTGTGTGGCGAGCAAAATATGAGATATCATTGTAACCTGTCATTAAAAATTCTAGTTTCTGCTTTCAAACGCATTTCGACAGGCAATGTAAACATTAAGACTGGTTCTATAAAATGTTTCCTAGGAAACTTTTAAAAGCGAGGACAAATTTCATAAAACGTTACCCCCACCCCTCCCCCACAAGTAATTTTTAAACATGGGATTGGCCCAATTTTTTTGTTCAATGTACTTTGATAACATTTTAATAATCCTGCAAAATAATAAAATCTAACTAAAAACTAATCATGGAATTGCAGGGCAAAAATATTTAATTTATATAAATTCCACATGTTTATTTGGGTATTCAGGGGGGGGGGATAGACTTTTAACTAAATTCTGCTGGGCCGCTTTGAAAATAATGTTTATAGCATTCGCGGGATTTATTTTAATCTGTTAAGAGTATAAACCCCCTCCCCAGATGCAGGGGATCCCGAAATGAGACTGAGCTCTCCTGACTTCAGAGCTTAATCGGACAATGATCATTGTTTGTAATTTTTCCGGAAAATCCTCCAGTAGTTCAAAATAAGGGACGAAGCATATACTCGTTTCACTGTGCCGATAAATCAGGTGTGCATCTCTGGTTTCTGAGCCCACATTGTTTAATTGCGTGTGAGTAATTAGGGAAGAAAATCGATTCAACCGTTCTCACTTAAAGTAAACTATCCAGAATTTATTTAATTGCTAACTACATTTGTGTAAGTTTTGATTAAGAGTCATGAACTTTTGTACTAGTACACTGAAAGCCGAAAATGCGGATCTCGAGCCTCGAGTACTAAAATTTAAGCCATAAAATGTAGCGTTATAGTGTTTCATGTCTTTTTTGGCAAAATTTTCGTGCTTTTATGAAAGAACTATCGTTCTCAGTAAAAGTTGAGACCAAATCAAAGCATCACTAGACAGAATAAGTGTTTTCAAATTAAAAACTGCTTTGTGTGAAATTTAGAGCTAATTTACAAAAAATTTTGAAAAAAATTGGGATGGATATGTCTTTTTTTTTTTCAACTTTTACTAACTTTTTAATGAATGCAAGAGGTTCTATGCAATTTTTAACTATGAAATTTCGTAAACGTCTCGCTCTAAGGTAAAACAAGAATGGCAATAAACAAATAAATAAATAAACAAAATGAATGTTTAAAAAACCTTTCCATTAACTTTAATAAAGTTCTCTCCTTTTCGAGTAAAAACAATTTCTCACGATTATTGACATTTTAATCAACTACTTCATTTTCCTGTTGGTCTCAACGTGTCATGAGACAACGAAAACTTTTCTGCTGCATTTAGAAATCCAGACTCACAGTTTGCAGTGGAATTATGTTTTTTTTTAATAACAATTAGTTTTATTGTCGCAACATAGTTTGATATAACTATTGACAATGCTGATTTTTTCCCGAAACTAAATTAAGAGCTAATTTTGGCGTGTCAAATTTTCCTACAGCAATCTGAAATTTCCTATCAACATATCTTTTTTCTTCTTAATGTTTTCGGAATGTTATATTGTTTTTTTATCCAATTAACAAAATCCAATGACAAATCACAGCATATGGTGTTTTCAGATTGTAAAACAATAAAACATAGAGAAATACGTTGAACACCCTTTTTATATACGTATTCTTGTTATTTACTCGAGTCTGAATTCCTGCTACCTTAACCGACGATAAAATATTTCGATTGCGCTTCACTAACATAACTTACACATCTTGAGGTAGTTTATGTTGCCCGAAAGTTTTTGAAACCGTAGCTCATCTAGAAACTACTGCTTTTATTAAGTTATATTTGAACTAAACTAATTACTAGGTAGCTAGAAAATGAATAAAGTTGTATTACTGTCCTCAGTATATGATCAACTATTCTTCAGTTAATAGAAAGAATTCAATGTCATGGGAAATTTTACTTGCTTGCGTTTTACTTAGGACTCATTTTTGCTCTTGGTATCTTCTCAACTAATCACTATTATTATTATTATTATTATTATTAGATCGACGATGAAAACGAGTTGAAACTATTAAATGGTGTCCTTTTTCATATTATTCTTAATATATGCAACAAAATACTTAAAATATTTGAATTATTTCATCATTACTGTCCTCAGTGTATGATCAACTATTCTCCAGTTAATAGAAAGAATTCAATGTCATGGGAAGTTTTACTTGCTTGCGTTTTACTTAGGGTTCATTTTTGCTCTTGGTATCATCTCAACTAATTATTATTATTATTATTATTATTATTATTATTATTATTATTATTATTATTATTATTATTATTATTATTATTATTATTATTATTATTATTATTATTATTATTATTATTAGATCGACGATGAAAACGAGTTGAATGTATTAAATTATGTACTTTCTCGTATTATTCTTAATATATGCAACAAAATAATTAAAATATTTGAATTTCTTCAATAGAAAGTATTGAATCAATCGGAATACTTGAAAAATGTAGAATATAAAAAGCAATGTGAATGAAAAGTCGAATTGTGGTGCTTGAAGCGGTGTTAAAAAGGAGTGTTGTGCCACACGCCAGTCATTTTGGCCATCATGGGGGAGGGGGGAGGAGTCCATTGACCACCCTGGATTTGAAAAACATAGCAAAATTCTGCATTATTGTTTGCATTTTGATGCTTTTTTCTCCATGAAATGTAGTAAGGATCTCGCCTCCGAAACATTTGAAATGACGGGCCTGTATTCTGCCGTGGGCAGGTAAACGGCAGTATCTGCAAAAATGAGTTTTCGAGATATTTGAAGAAACGCGTTTTTGATTTCCCACAAAGATCAATAAAACATTGAACTTCGAACATAGGCGATACTATATGTTTATACCGATATATTTTTTGGGTAATCGATTGAATTTTGATTTTGCAAGCGCATAGAGAGGTAAAGCAGATACTGCCGTTTACCTGCCCTTTTCACTCTAATTGTCATGCGGAATTGACTGGCAGTCGGCAGTAACTGCACAGTATGCTACTAAATGTCCAGTATTTACATATTCGACAACATGCGGAGTAGATATGTTATTACGAAATATATTATTGCATTGTGAATGATATGTTTTATTTAAAAATATACATAAATACCGTGTATCCACTTGATATAGATTTAATATAAACGAACGCAAAACATAATTAAAAAATATAATGAACAGTATTGTATTGTGGAAAATATAAAGCAAAACTTGATGATTCTTCAGCCATTTTTACTTCCTTTTACTTAGTAAAGGAAGTATTGTGATCTCGAAGAAAATTTCACTCAAAAATCGGTCTAAATTTTGATTTTGCTCACCCCCCAATGAATGTTGAGTAGTTTTTTCGACCTATCAGCACATGCATATGTACCTACTAACATATAAACAGCCGAAATATCCTTTTCGACCATGCCCCAGTTAATTACGACGAGTTTTCTCGTGACGTCTGTATGTACGTATGCATGTGCGTATGTATGTATGTATGTTTGTATGTATGTGCGTATGTATGTATGTATGTATGTATGTCCGCATAACTCGAAAACTATATGCCGTAGAAGCTTCTAGTTTGGTATGTAGGCTCTGAGGGTGGTCGTTGTGCACCTCCCCTTGTGGTTGCATTCGAATGTTCCCAAGGGGGTCTTTTACCCCTTTGTGGGGTAAATCAATGTTAATTTCAATGCAGATTGAGTGATATGATTTGGTGCAACCACTTGGTGATATATCGCCAAACTTTTGGTCGCCAAGTGTTTGCCGCCAAGTTGGCGACAAATTTGGCGAAAAAATGATTTTTTTTTTAATTTGGATTTAATTTGGCGCTATTGGGCACATTTTGCGAAAAATTCACTGAATCATGTTAAAATCGGCGATATTTAGAAAATAAATCATTGTAAAACATTATTTTGCATTTATTCGTGACAAACTAGGGGTGTAAATGTTTGAATTGTTATCTTGCTCACTATAATGCACTATTTTAACACTTGAGGCATTTATTACGGAATTTAAACGTAAAAGGAAGTAGTGTGGCGTGCACACCAGATGTTTTAAAATTACTACAAATCAGTTAATGCTTTGTACTTTGCATCAAAACAAGAAATCACTTTGAGAAAAAGAGCGCTTGAAATGCTTGTTGTGCTGACGATTTTTTTCATAGTACTATTAAAAATGCAACAGCTAGGGATTAAACTGCAAGAACTATCGTCTGTTAGTATGAAAGCAACTGTAATTAAGAGAGAACAAAACAATGTAAATAAAATCATTTCATTGCTGCATTTTTGTTTGTCGTCTGCCAAGTTTGGCTTGTGTATCTTTGAAATCGTGAAAAATGTTGTCTGCTAGTGGAGAGAAACTTTATTTGAAAGAAAAAAATCTGGTATGGACCCCACACTACTTCCTTTTACGTGTAAATTTTTTTAGTAGATGCCTGAAGTGTTAAAATAATGCTTGGAATGAGCAAGATGACAATTCAAACATTTACGCCCCAAATGTACCACGAAACAAAGCAAAAAATGATTTACAACAATTCATTTTCTAAATATCGCGATTTTAGCATCATTCAGTGGATTTTCCGCAAAATACCGCCAATAGCGCTAAATTGAACCCAAACTCATAAAATAATTTTTTCGCCAAATTTGACGCCAATTTGGCGATATGTCACTAAGTTGGCGACAAGCACTTGGTGACTTAAAGCTTGGCGATATATCGCCAAGTGGTAACGCCAATTTATATCACTTAAGTTTGCTTTGATATTAACACTGATTCACCCCCAAAAGGAATTAAACACCCCCTTGGGAACATTCAAGTGCAACCAATGACCTCCCGTGACCTCCCATTCGGGCACCCCTACTTTCGCTTAGTTTAAGTACAAAGGAAAACGGCTTGATGCAAGTTTTGCACAGCGATTCATATTATGTTCATCCTGCAGACATGCAGATACTGCCGTTTACCTGCCCACAGCAACGAAAAATGCAGTTACTGCTAATTACCATTGGTTAAAAAACAGTTTTTTTTCATCGGAAACCAAAAAAAGATGCTTGTACCATAAAACTAATGTAACATAGATTTCAAAAATGCAAAAAAATGAAAATCGAAAAATTTGCAGTTACTGCCCTTTACCTGCCCACGGCAGTATTGTGTGCGCTATGCAGGCTATTGTGTAGCTCCAAGAAATAAAAAGAAAGCAAATTAAGAATGATCAACATTTTTCAACACAAAAATTGCAGATTGCTGAAGACACGTGTTTCGGGGTTACAAGAAAGCCCTTCTTCAATGCAAAGAAGTGTGAGCTTTAGGTTGAAAAGTCATCCGAATCCTCTTTTCTCGGAAAGGCATCTTCAACAAGAATATCTTTAGCTTTTATTCAATTTTACTTAAAAACCAGCTTGCTATTGAGAATGTACAAAAAATATTATCAATGGTATCAACTGAAAAAATTTCCCATAATCATTGTTTAACTTTAAAATAATCGTAATAAGTCATGGAGGCTATTTGCTCTCAGAATTTTCAATGTTTCCGGTACATTTCACAAAACTCGCGTGTTAATGCCATCGCTCAAAATCGTGGGTTATTTGCACCTTAACATTCTAGTCCTGGGTTACAGACACTTATGCGTCAAAAGATAAATATTGAAACACAGACCTGAGATGACGCAGGGTTTCATAGCTATGAATGTTTTATTGTACAGGCTCTTAAAAATTCCTAATCGTCCGAGCGTCACCTGATAAAATAAAAAGCAGTTACGAATAGTAAATACAATTTCATCAGAAACAAAGACGATGCAATTCCCAATACATATTCATCATTGCGGCCATTGTCCTTCAAACATACACATTTCTGAAAGATAATGCAGTGTAGGCGTCTTTCAGCGTCCAATCATGTTTCGAAATTACAATGAAACAATTATTTTACGTCCCCCGAATCTACTTTTTCCCCGTATTTTTCGTTTTTTTCCAGCGAGTGCTTTCTTTGTATTTGCAGTAGTTTACGCTTTCCCGTATTTTACGTGTTTTTACTTAGTCCCTTAAGAATCATAAAATGGTGTTCACTCATCGGAGTACTTAAAAAAAAAAAAAAAAATCAATACTATCATCCATGGTGTTTTAAGAGAGCGCGTTGATTTTTATGTCTCTTACACAGATATTAAGCTCGTTGAATTTTTAAGGACTTGTTAATGGTATAATATTCTTCTACAATGGGTTAAATTCTGTTAATTTAGGGGACATTTTAAATCGAGTTGCCTGACAAATTGCAGATTTCCTCTGTTTTTGACATTTATCTAACGAATAACTATCATAATTAAGTCTAATAAGTTACAATGATTGCATTATCGATTTATAAAAAGGAAAGTGAAACTACAAATTAGGAATTCCTGAAAAGGACAGTTAAATAAAGAACACACAAATCAAACGTGTAATGGAAATCAATATTTCCGCTTTTATTTTATTTTTTGTCCGAGAAATATTTCATAAAAATCACGGTAGTATTTAGTTGCTATGAAAAAGACAAAATGTATTCGAGTGATTAAAAAAAAAAAAAAAAAAACAACAACAATGATTGGGCAGTTCAATGAGCAGATTAATTTTTAAATTAGTTTTGGAAAATATATGGAGTTGCATATTATTTATACTTAAAATAAATTTATCAAAACGTTATTGAATATTTAACAGTAAAATAAGAGATCGTAAACAGATTGATTTAGTTGATCCTCAACAAAATTGCTTTGAATAGCTCGAATTACCTACAGTAAAAATATGACACAATAAAAGTGGAGTCAAAAATCGAAAATAATTCCCGTTGCTACGTAATAATATTATGTTTACAAACTATAAATAATAACTCTTATGAATTACATCGTGCTTATGGCACAATTTTTGCCAATAAATAAATAAATGTATAGATGAAAGTCTTCTATCTAGGAGCTTCTTTTAGTTTTTATTTTATTATAATGATATTTTTAATAATAAAAATGATTTTTTTTTTCTCTCTGGAAAGTAGAAAATGATAGTATTCCTTTTCATTTTCCTTTTCTTTTTTTTATTTTCAGAATTTAGCCTAAAGTGTTTATTACTCTTAGTGTTTTCTCTCAAATCTAAAAACGTTTCTAAATATGACCAAGGAATACCATAATATTTCCTCCCGATTTAGGATATTATAAGCCTTCAATCTTTATTGTAAGAACAAACTGAAGAAAGAACCTAAATTTTTACTATAATGCTAGGAATTCAGAAAAATTAAATAAAATCGAAAAAAAAACCGTGTTCAGACATTAGCGGGGGGGGGGGGGGCTTTCGGGTGAAGTTTATGCACGAAAGTGTCACACTAGTGAATCAACTCAAAGGTTATCATTTAGTTATAATAGCTATCGAAAATATCAGCTTTAAACTCCAATTAAAGTTTGGATATATATAATAGCTGCACTGTACTAATAAAAAGCTACACTGTTGAAAATTCAGGAAAATTTTACGGTAAATATTACTGTTAAATGAAGAGTTTACAGTTCGGAAAATTTTTACAGTAAATTTTACCGGGAAAAGTAAGCAATGGCAGTGCCAACCGATAAACCACGTGGCTTACGGAACGAAGCATTTAATTTTCCATTAAAAATGTGAAAAGAACAAATAATAATTAAAGGAGGGGGTGTATTTGTAGTTTTCTTGAGGTTTAAAGAGAATGTCTGGTGCAATTTGCATCAAAATCAAAAATGTCAACTATCACACGTGCACAGAAAGTACAGGTAGTACGTTTATTAAAAACCAACTTAAAATTGATTCGGTCACTCTCTTTGCTGGTTAATTCACATTTGGTTCTTAAATAGAGAAGTGCTAATCCATTTATATCTGTCGGCGGAATTATAAAAGTAAAAATAAAAATTTACAAATGAAAAGTTAAAATTTAAAAAGTTAAAAAAAAAGTAAATCGCTTATTAATTGTTCTGGAACATTTTTGTTACATTAGTGTCCCCCCCCCTTTAAATATGGTTTTTTATTTGGATAATTGGAATAACAAATCTCATAAAGAAATATGATTACACAAGTCATTAAAATAAGACAGAATAATCTAAAATTACGATATTCAGAAAAACACCTTGCATGAGGAGTTCGTCATTATCGTTGAGTTTTAGCTACATGTATAAACAAAATTAGATTTTCGTCCAATCTTTTCAGTCAATGTTAAAAGGAAAAGCATGCGGAAAATTTTCACGTAAACAAAATTAAATTATGTTTGAAGCTCCAAATAACTACTGACCTGATTTTTATGGTCATATTTTAGTAGCCATATTAGCAGATTTATAAATTCCATGTGGCAATAGTGCTTTTGGGAGACGATTTGCGCGGGAATCCCGCATCCCGCAGACGATGTCAACAACACGTGCTCCGTTGACTGTCATCAGCAATTGAGAGAGAAACAAAAGGAGGAGTCCTCAGCTGCGCCATCTATTGGGTTAACGATCGTTCGAACATTTTACCTCATTTATAAGTTAAGTCACTTTTTCTCAATGTATAGAGACTCAGCAGGGTAAAGTTATGCTGAGTTAGGAAGTTCATTGAGGATTTAATCCAAAAATGGAAAGCTATAAGATTTGAAGCAAATATAAAAATGAATGAATGCTGATCCAAGCGATCAGTATATAAACAAACATAGAGCAAAAATGTTTGATAGCATTTAACCACGTGCTACCAGGCATTTTTGCTGTGTCTAAGAACGGCATTATGAAAAAGTAAAGCAAGGAGTTGAAAAAGTCATTTTTATTATATATATTAATGTATTTCTCATTTATTTATTTTGTAACAAATTTTCGTTTTCTTTCAGATTCTAAAGAAGTGAAGAATATCTGGTTTCTCTCTCTCCTCTATCTCTCTCTCTTTCCACACACACACACAGTTTTTTTCCGGACATGAGACTCATAGGAGTGAGACGTGACGTGGAAAAGTAAAACAAGCCCCTAAGAAAAAAGATTGGTTTTGATATATATATATATTTTTTTATATATATGAGGTTGAATACCCCTATGAGTGCTTACTCCAAACTTAGTCCAAACTTTCATGCTTTCGAACTTTGCACCTCTCTAGCCCCTGAAAAGTTTCCGCATTTCTTTGCTGTTCAGTGAAGAAATATCAAAAATTAAGAAAACAAAATTTTGGGAACTATCCTCCAAATGTTCATGGTATTTTTCAAACTAGCTGGAAATCAACTTGTCATACCTTTTGTTTATATTTTCAAAGGCATGCTGGAAGCCATTTTGAACACATCCTAAAAATCGCCTCCGATGCTTCCGCCAATGCCTCTAAATATGAGAAAGGCCATCCCAGAGGTGATTTTTCCACTTTAGAGACATAAAGAAGTCATTAGAGGCTAAATCATAACTATGTGAGGGGCAGGAAGCAACAAAAACACTTATACACCCAAATTCTTAATGTCGGAAATGAGCTATTTCGGAATGCTTTAAGCACAAACGCATGTCACCTGCAGTTTCTTTTCTTCTTTTAAACAGTTTCATTGGAGAACCAAATGAAATAGTCATTCTTTGCCATAACTTTCAGCATGATTCGATGATCTAATCGCACGGTCACAGCAGTGATTTTGAAGTTTTCTTCGGTTAGAAAAGTTACTGGAGCGTAGATCGCTCTTCCTTTGAAACTGATTTTCTTACGTCTTTAAACACTTTGAACCAACTTTTAGCTGTACTATAGGGTGGAATACACTTCCCATCTAATACTTGTAACATTATAAAAACTTCAGCTACTGGTTGTTTAAAGGGGAAAAAATAAAAGCAACGTATTGTTTGTTCACTGCGTGTCGCTTTAACTTTTCCGTATGCGAAAATGAAACTATATGTGCTTGGATGATATCCAAGTTCATATTACTGACGTCATGACCCTTAAATTCTAACTATCTAGTCATCACCTATTCTTCGCTTTTTGTGATCAGTATTTATTGAACAACCTACGTAGTTTGTGAATTAATGCAGATATTGAAAATATTATCTGCGAAGCAAAACTTGTTGGCGGAGCTTACTATTTATTTAAATGATTACTCTTACTTTAATCTAGTCTCAAATATTTTTTACAGAAATTTTTACGCATGACTTTGGGATGACATTGGCGCTACGTTAAGCCCCTTAGTCTAGCCCTCGCTTTTATTTTCACTTAGCGGATATGTGCTGCTACTTTACTGAAACCTGTCTTGTCTTGATAGCCCTCACGTAAGCTGTTATTGCTCCATTACTTTCCAATGCTTACATCGTTTAAGTGCTGATATAATCAAAAGACTTTTTAAATTCATTGAAGATTAATTTAAGGAGAAATTCATACTCTTTATGGGTCTTAATTAATTCTATAGTCGTGTATATGTTTGAAGTTAAACTAAAATTACTTTTAAATACTGATAATTTTCTTTGGTTGATCTGAATCTGAATTAACGTATAGACTGTTAGTTAAAATCGGTTAATTTCGTTTAAAGAAGGGATAGTATATTACTGACTCAATAAAAATTTTAAATTGTTTCTTTATCTTAATTTTTAAAGTTAAAAATATTTTTCATACTGTCTCAGTCCAATGCCACAGTTAGTTTTCGAGACATTTAATAGAGGAAACAGCTAGTTTAATTTGAGTGTTTTACATGCACAGTGGGAGACCGGGCTCAGTTGATACAAGGGCTGTAACTGTCCAGTGCGCATGTGCCTAGAACTGAGAGTTTCAGGAGCAAATAACATACTCTGGCTGATTTATCCTGCGTACGCGGCAGAACCTGTTTTTTTTCTTTTTTTTTTTTTTGTTTGTTTGAGAGTTATTCTAAAGAAATCTTTTTTTTGTGCACAAAAGTAAATTTTACTTTTGGCACGGATTTGAGTTGGAATACTTTTGAAAAACGACTGTAAAAGTCACAGAACTCAATTCAGAGCCATTTACCTTTTCTATTGCCCGAAAAAGAGGGAAACATTGCCAGTGTCGGAGTTCAACTTACTAGAGGAGCACTATAGCACTGTAACCACTAAAACAGACTACTCCCCGAGATGGCGTGGATAGAAAAATTAAAGGTCTAGCTTTGAGTTGATTTCTTCTCTCCTAAATCGGTTACACTTCGCCCATATTCTTCAGTCCCGATTTTCGCGAAAATCACAAAAAAAAAAAAAAAAACCTTTCAAGTGAAATAAACATTTTTTTCAAACTACTTGAAAAAAAAAAAAAAAAAAAAAAAACTCGCTTTTATCAATTGATTCCGTGTGTATTTTTTCACTCATTCATAGCTTCTCACCGCAGGAAGGGAAATTGGTGATTATTTTTAATATATAAAGGGCAGTCTAACATTAGTTATGTACAGTCATAGAAAAAAAAAACGAAACACTCTGAATTATTCGGCAACTATACTTGCTAAGAACAAAAGAAAGGTGTCTTCTGACATGGATTAAAGGCTTCTTTAAAACTATGTGAGGTAAATTTTGATAAGGGGCCATATACAAAGTGAAATGAACGCAAAGTCTGAATTTTTCAATAGGAACCCCTACATTTGGTTACATAATTAGGTGCGGAGGGCCAAAAGTACGCTGGGTACCAAGCGGCATCACTTTAGGACCAGTAGAACAAAAGTTATGACCGATCAAAGATTTAGGGACCACCACCACATTTAAAAGGCTACTTTCAAGGTCGAAATTTACAGAGTAGACAAATCATATTTTTTCGATTAAATTACCTAAAGCTACTCGCAATAATGCGTTTGCTTTTCGTAATTAATTAAAAATTCTCGGGTTTTGTTAAAGTTATAATATTTTTTTGAAATTCAGAAGGGAAAACCCTACTGTGTAGAGTTCAAGGGAAAAACGCAACATTCTATCTTTTTGATTAAACAAAGATGGATGCATATTTTTAGCTACGCATTAACCGTTGCAGCACACACCTTTTGGAGAGAGGTTACAACTTAAAAGTAACCTCTTGTATTTATATAAACTACTGTATTAGGATTGGCAAAAATGTTACAACCGTGGCTCAGAATTTAAAAAAACGTCTAATCTTTACAAATTATTCCAAATAACCTTCCGAGACACCAGTTTTCCATGAAAATCAAGTGTCCACGTAAAAAGTTTTCTGAATTGCTACATGTTACATGAATGCAGACTTCTGCCTAATGGACAAAAAATATGATTGTCTACCAGTTTTAAAATATACTCGGCAGTTTCATTAGCGTTTAGCTTTCAACATATTATAGCTGTTGAAAACTAAATACTATATAAAAACGCTGAGCATGTTCTGCAACTGGTGGAAAAGCATATTCCTCTTTCTTTGCATAAAAATTCCCTGCTATTGTTTCAGTTTGCACATTTGTATATGGTCCCTAAAAATGGTTCTTTTAGCATATCTCAAAAACTACTGAATATTTTGTGCTCCCATTTTGGATTCTCCTTCGAAATCCCTTTTAGATTGTTTCTCCATCAAAATATTATATGGTTCCAGATCATCATTTTTTCAAATATTAATTTCAAAATTCATAAAAAATTCAAAATTTTATCTGAGAGGAAGTCAATGACGTTTTTATTGTTGGGTTGGTTCATACTTTAATATAAAAAAACAAACTTTGCCATACCTATCGTGGTTTAGGTATTATATGCCCAAGTATCAAAAATATTTTTAACATTACGGGACGGTTTTTTCTCAGTTCAATTGTGAAGCAACGGCTGGAGCAAATTTAAAACGATTTGGTATACAAAGTTAAATGATGTTGTTGATCACAAATATGCGATAAAAAAGGGGGGGTTTCATAGAAAATTTTAAAGTTGATGCCGATTTTTATATGAAGACGACCCCTTAACGACAATTTACCAATAGAAATTTATAGAACACATTATTCCTGAAAAAATAACATATTACACGTGTCTCTAGTGTTAATAGTCTTTGAATACGAGCGAGTGTTTCGTTTTTTTTTTTCTATGACTGTACCTTCGTTTGACTGTATTGGTTGTTAAAGAAAAAGTAATGGGTAGAAAATCTGATTTACATGAAGATCAAAAATACTGAACTTTGATGTTGCCTCATTAAATAAATGATTCAGTAGGAAATTATACGGGATATTCAAATGAAAATTTAACAGAGGACAGGAAAGCGTTCAGATTGAAATATTTGACGATAAAGGAGCAGCGATGCATTATCTGATTTCTGACAGCGGAAGGTATCAGCCACGTGAAGGAACTATTAACTCCGATATGTAAAGGGACTATAAAATCCAAAAATTACGCAGACTCATCAAGAACGAAAGACCAGGCTGCTCACGAAAGGTGTGGTTCTAATTCATGATAAAAGCATGTCGACACGTCTCCAGGGTTACCCACGTGATACTGGCTAAGTTTAAGTGGGAGAAGCTTGACTATCCGCCGTATAGCCTGGACATGTTACCCTGCGATTTCCATCTGTTTAGTACTTTGAAAAGTATCTGAAAGGGAAGCTCTTTATCTCTGACGACAAACTCAAGAACATTGTGAAGGACTTGATCTCCTCATGGCCTCAGAAATTCTGGGAACAAGGAATCCATCGTTAATTAAGCAGTGGGAGTGCTGTGCTCAGTCCTATGGTGAATACTTTTAATAAGTATTCATTTATGTCTTCATTTATACTCACAGTATCGTTATGTACCTTTCCATTTGAATAACCCTAATAACTCTTTAGAAGAATTAGTTGCCGTAAAACAGTAATATTAACAGTAATTCAAATGAGAGTTATGAGTAAAGACTTCCTTGAAACAAACATGAGACAGTATGATTAATCTGTTTTTATTACCATGAATCAACTACAAATATAAATTTAACGGGACGAGAATTTGCATCAATTCCTTTTTCAGTAAAATAGCATTCGCACACTGCTGGTTATGTTAGTAATGTAACAGAACTGATATTTCATCACTAATTTTGAGCAGCTTTGAATATAATGAACGAGTTCTAATTATTATTACATTGATATACTGTCAACAGAGAGTATAATTCATTCTAATATTATTTGAATGAAGAACCTGGGTTTATTTAAATTTATATGTACAATTTATTCATTTTGCATATGACTTTATCCATCGTTTTTACTCCGGCTTCAAAAATTATGTTCAAAAATAGTTTCAATGTTGCTTAATTTTTTTATTTTTATTTTTTAGAACAAATTATAATTACATAACTAGGCATTATTTTTTCGTATTTTTAGTTAGTCATGCGATGAATGTGAAAAACTTGGAATCAATTGAATTATAAATAAGCGAGATGGGGCCATGGGACATTGGGTTAGCCTCATTTGGCACACTTACCTTTATAATATAATACACAATAGGGTGGAGCGAAAAAAATGAATTTTTGATTTTCGTAAACGGGTACCTTTCATTTACTGTGAATGAGGATAAGTAACAATTCCGTAAAATATTTCACTTTTGCGACGTCATCTTTAGTCTGCGCATTTGGCCTAAAGTTTTGAAATTTTAGATTTTTTTTAGATTTTTCAAATTTTTTAAAAAAATATTGCAAATGATAAAACTAGTGACGGGTGGTTATTAAATGGAAGAAAAAGGTTTGAAATATACAAGAAATTTTTAAAAATCATTTCAGATTATGATTTCAGTCTGCGCATTAGGCCCAAAAAATCATCAAATTTTCAGAAATTTCCGATATTTTTAATATTAGCAGAAATTTTATAATTCAATATTTCCTCTCAATATTTACTAAAAGTGACTTCAAAACATTTTCTTAATCATTTTGTTGTTTCTTTGAACTACTCAACTCTATGCTTACTCATTGAAATTACCCAGGACTCACCACAATGAAGTGGCCGCACTTTGAGTGCCACTCGCGCTCCCCTTGCTTCCAACCGATGAGAGCACACATTTACATTTCTTAGACAAGTCAGAAACAATAAATTGTTTCTTTGCGTAGGAAATTGTTTGCATTGGTTTTGATGGATGTATTACAAAGACAGGAAAATACAAAGGTGTAATGCGGAAACTGGAAGAAAAACTTGGTAAACCTCTGTAATGGGATATTTGCCAATTAACATTTGAATGAACTTAATTTGCTGCATTTTTTGCAAAAGCTAGATGGACCTACCAGTGGACCAAACTGATTTTTGGGCCTGTTAGACGAAGCTAAGCATGTTATACTTTCAAATCAGTTCAATATGAACCTATAGAATTTGTCATTGATCAGATTGATTTTGACAATAAAAATGGTTCAAGTATTGAGCAACAGTAACTTCATGAGATGAGCAAGGTAATTTTGACTGAGAAAATTTCCAAAAAAATGTAAAACAGAAGTCCAAGACAGCTTTGCCTAGTCAGATGTTGACTACAGCAAACAATCTTTAGACTATAATTTCTAAAAAAGTTCATAACTTTCGCGGGTAAAAGTGTCCTTGCTCTTTTAGGATGAAGTACAGACGCTACTAATTTAGCCATGAATTTGTGTGAGATTTTAAAGATTATCTCTCCGAGAAAAAGCAGAAAATTGTACTCACATCTATTCAAAACAATGTATACTTTGCACCCAAGAAATATGCTGTTATCAAATGTATGTATGTTTGTTCCTTATACAAATCCAGTTTTCGTCGGATTTTCAACAAACTTGGCACAGAGGTTCCATGATGCATTAGAATTCCCATAGGCAGGGGCTTTGAAATTTAAAAAAAAATCCAAAAAGCCTAAAATTCAAATCTTTTGTCTCAAAATGGCCATTTTCTTCCAATTTTGAATAGATAGAGTAATAGAGATAAGACTTTAAGCACTCAAATTGATTAAATGTAACACATTTAAATAGGAGTATTTTCCTACAAAGATAACGATCAACAATGAATTATCCATTTAAGGCTCAAGTATTTCTTTTTAGCATGAAATAAGTTTTTATATTTCCATGTGGATAGAATTCATTCAAATATTTTTTAGAGCTATGTTGCATTAATAAGCACCCGGGCAACGCCGGGAAATAATCTGGTTAGTTCATAAGAGAGAGCATATAAAGAAACTTGTTTTAAATCGTGTTATAAACGCTCAATCTGGAAAACAAACAAGAAAACAAGTGAGAACGCTTCAGATCCCAAAAAATAGACAAAAATATATTTTCATACATTACATACATAAATCAAAAGTCAGTATACATCGATATGATTTCTTGCCATGATGTGGAAATTACAAAGCTACCTTTTACAGGTAATTTAACAACATAATATTTACAAAGATTATGGAAGCTAAGAATTTAAATATGATTTCTGAATGCGCTCTTTTTAAACTGCCACTCAAGACTCAATCAGTTGAAAGAGCTGTCAAATAGGTTACAATGAATAGGTAGTGAATAGGTAGCTCTTCAAAATTGGTATGTAATCACATTAAAAGAAAAAGTTTAGTAAAAACGAGGATATCTGACAGAAAAATTTGATCAATTTACTACACAAAGGAACAATTTATCTGTGAAAGACGCATCTAAGAAATGTAAATACGTTCTTGCATTGGTTGGAAGGAAGGGTTCACGTGTAGGACTAGAAGTGCGGTCACCTCCTCGTGGTGAGTCCTGGATAGTTCCTCATGAGTTAGCGAAGAGTTGCAGGGTTCAGAGTAATAACAAAATGAATAAAAACAAGTTTGAAGACACTTCAAGTGAATATTGAGAGGAAATACTGAGTTAAAAAATGTCGAAAATATCAGAAATTTTGGGAAATTTGATGAACTTTGAGCGCAAAGCACGAACTGAAATTATAATCTAAAATGATTTTAAAAAATTCTTTGTATATTTTAAACCTTTTTCTTTCATTTAATAACCACCTATCACTAGTTTTATCACTTGCAATATTTTTTAAAAAAATTTGAAAAATCCAAAAAAAATCAAAAATTTCAAAACTTCAGGCCAAATGCGCAGACTAAAGATGACGTCACAAAAGTGAAATATTTTACAGAATTGTTACTTATCCTCATTCACAGTAAATGAAAGGTACCCGTTTACGAAAATCAAAAATTCATTTTTTTCGCTCCACCCTAATACACAATCTGTCATATTAATGTACACACAGTCTACTTTTAACGTCAACATTAAATAATCAATCGCAAAAAGCGCAAGTCTTCAGTAAATTTCATGGATACATATAATGTTGTAAACATTTTACAATCTTCCGGAAACAGTGATGTATCCGACGTTTGGAATATGTTGAAATAAATATGCTGAAATAAATTACTCAAACAATATCAACTTTTTTCTTTTTTTTTTCAACTATTCTCAGACATAGGTTTAGTAAAAGTTTTCAGGTGAGATTACAATTTCAATAATCTAAAATGACATTTTTGTTTAATTACTAATAAATTCATAACTATAATAATGCATTCCATTTCAGAAATATTTTCTAAGTTTCTCGAAATAATATCAAATATTTTCAAATCATAAAACATCATGTATGACAAATATCTTCTTCTTCGTAGCCATAAGACACATTATTTTAATTTCATTGTCTGAACCGATGGTCACTGTTGTCTCATTTGTAAGCGAAATATGTTTTGGATTTGTAATTCTGATATTGTAAATTTATTCTCGTTGGTAAACTATCAAGACCGAATTTGTTTTATTCCTGCTGATGTACATTTCTGCAAACGAAAAAAGCTGTTTCCTGCTTCTTCAATTGAAAAAGAAGTTGCCGGTTAATTTCATATGCTTACTTTCATTTTTAGATGTTATTGTTTAAGGTTCTTATATTACGTTGTTAGGTGGCTGTTATACATTTCTTTGGTAATGTGAAAGAGCATCAATTTAAAATTTCCCAGAAGGGTTCAAAAGGTACATATTCAATTAGACTTAAAAAAACACAATTAAAAAAAACAGTAATAATAATTAAAAAAAACACTAGAAAATCCAGTGCTGCACTCCCCTGACAAGGTTACGAAATAAGTCTCTGCTCTGTTTTACAAAAAAGAAATTTGACAATTTATCCGCAGCTAATTGCATCATTTAATAATTCCGAGGTCATTGTTTGGAAGCTATTTTTGAAGTTGTTGAAAGTGCTGTTTCGATACATTGTAATATTCTGAGCAATATTTTGATGATGGAAATCTTGTGAGATTGTGAAATACCAAGGGAAGTTTTTAAACATTGAAAAATTTTATTTTATGTTTTTAAGTTTCACTAGTTTTATTAAAATAATTTCTTTATTTTACACCCCATTCCTGACGTGGCTCAACACTACCGTAACTGGCAGGATAGGTAAAAATAGGCTAACAGTTCATTTTAAATGAATTCAATAATTACTAGTTCATAATTTTGGATGTCTATTCATGTTTTTTCCTTTTACACCAAAATATGCAGTAAAACAAGAAGTTTAAAACAAAAATTGTGGCTCAAGATTACCCTTAATTGACTGCACTTTCTAAAATCAAAATGGAAGAAATAATGAGAGTAAACTAGATAGTAGCTTTTTTTTCAATGGATTCCTGTTTTTACATATATATTGAAAGTGGAAAGTGTCCCTATTTTGTTGAGAGCTATAAAACGACGAAAAGTGGATAAAATGATCTAAGTAAAGCTTTTGATGTACTCTTGTTCAAAACGTTCCTCGGATTTTATTCTCAGATTTTAAATATTCAATAAAACTGGATATAATTTTTCTCTTTATTTAATAGACATGAAAAAAAATCTCTGTGGATGAAATTTATTTTTATGCACAAACATGTAAAAGTGTGTAGGTATTCTTGGGGAAATTTAAGAAAAAAAAAACCTTCTTAATTTGAATACTACGCAATACAGCCAAATGACATCTGGAAACTGTCAAGGGTCCTTTCCTTCTTTTTTCCCCCTTCTTCTTCTTCCTCTTCTTTCTTCTGAATTTCTAAAGACATACATCACTAATTATTGTTTTACATTGATGTCACACTTTGCAATAAAATTTAAATCACACGTGAATTTAGGAGTTCTACAAAAAACTGAAGAAGAAATAATATTTTTGACATTTCCACACAGTCAAAAGTCAGAGATATGCTGAAAATTCCAAAAAGAATATACTTGCAACGTACAATATTACCGTTAGCGTTTACGTAAACATTCATATGACGTATATTCATGGTCGAATAAGCACTTAAATAAGCAATCAAACACAACGCTTTTCCCTCCCCATTTTTTTTAGTTTGTAAATCATAGAATTTTCCACAAATTTCAGTAAACGCGAAAAAGTAGACACCTAAATGGTACATTATAATGTTTAATAATTTTTGTGTGAAAGATTTTAATTGTTTCTTTTTATAATTTTACAATCAAAGATTCAAGGGAAGATATAGCGGGGTCATGGGAACCATGTCACCTCCCTCTCCCCGAAAAAAGAAACCTAGTGAGTTTAGGTTCGGATTTTTCGGACGGAGAAGAAAAGGCTTTAAAAAGTGAAAACACTATAAAAAATAGCAAAATTTAACCCATGGGATTTCAAAGAAATGTGTCCCTTAATTGGAGGCAGAATCATGTTACTCCCCTCGGAGCAAAGCAATTATTTTCAAAACTCTGCTTCATCGTTTACATCATTTCACACCATAGAAAAACACTTTTTCCTTTTTGAAGCAATTGCATTGCAGATTAGATTGGTCCAGAAAAGAATCGTTTATTACATTAATTTTAATTATTCTTTGACGTTGGTAATCGTGTGAAATGGTTACCATGTACATGGAACCTGATAGAGAGAAAGTTTGAATACGGCTAGCGTTCTTTTTTTTTAACACTACACACACCACTAACCGGTCAGGAAACTGATTACGAATGTATGCAATATGCATTGAAAATGCGCATATCATCTTACATCTTTTGCACATTTGACTTCATGACTTTGTCTACTAAATATATACAGTTCATATTTTATTGTTTTTTTTAATGTGTTTATTGTTTACTTTGAGTAATACTTGCCGTATACCGTTATCTACCACGTACCACAACCGGTCACTTGACCGGCTGTTGTAGAAAAGAGTATGCATTAGGTATCGGTATATTTAGTGCTAAAATGGTTCGCCCTCTTTTGCTGTATTTAAAATATTTAAAAACAGTGCAGTACTATGCATATCTGCTCGAAATAGATCCAAGCAATAATTCTAAGCTTCAATGAGCAGTACGTTAAAATCAATATTCATTAGTTTGTGGTGCAGCCTTGTTTTTCTACAATCATTGAAGCAAACAGACAAAAAAAAAAAGCTGACAAAAATAGTCAAGACGGAAAAATATTGCTTGTAACGGAAAGAAATCACCAGTTTCCAAAAATTTAAATATTGAACTCACGTCTGAAATAAGAATCGTTATATGATCTTATTTTTCCCTGGATGTCTTGAAAGGGTTAAAGTCATTTTTCTTTACGATAGACCTACGGAATTTTGATGTCTAGGCAAAAAGACAACTCCGAAATCAGGATTTTTCTTTGTAGTTGCATAGAATAATCAAGAACACTATCTACAATACAAGACTTAATCCATATCATAATATAGCAAAATTACTTTAAAATAACTAGTCAGTTTTGGATCCTTATGAAATTATGTAAAGATGGAGTCAGGATTTAGCTCTCAGTCTAAGACGTTAAAGATATTTTTCGTAAGATATTTATCTTATTCTTTTCAATCTCATAAATAACGAAGAACTTGAATAATGTGAAATAAACCAGGACTTGTATTTCTTAGAATACTATGGAAAAGGCTTTATCAATTTTCTTGCTTTGTAGTCTTAAAGGCATTAATTAATGTTAACATTCTTTGAAGCTTGGTTCAGTGGAATCGCACTGGTAGAGGAAAGGGCGTTTCTCTTAACGGATATTTCAATGTTGAAAAAATCGACACAAATAATATTATCTAAGACCTTGAAAGTTGTAAAAATATTTGAAGTTTTTAATTTTAATAATAGAGATAGTTATATCTGTAGGGGTAAGTGGTCGAATTAGGCGCATAAAGGTAATTCTACACGCTTGAGTTCCCGTACTCCGGGATAATATGCACGACACTGATATTTTCAAGGGAGCTACAAAACTTGCTATGGAGAAGACGACATTATACAGGGACCAGCGTAATGAATATTAGGATATAAAAATGACCCAACTTCTAAACAAATCGAAAATTTTATTGAAACAAACATTGAAAACAAAAAAATATATATATGTATGCCATTTAGCATACGTTTCATGATGCCATTACTTGGTTTTGAAAATGGCACCATACCGATGATTATCATCATAATCAGCGCTTTTCTCCAGGCAGCAAATAAAAACTTCCACCACTCGATCCAGCGCGTTCAATGGTATCTCCTCCACAAAAGTGGGCACACGTCCACATACCGTAGCTGAGCTCAAGGAAAGGATCCCATTGAACGCGTTGGTTGGGCGGTGGAAGCTTTCATTTGACACCTGGAGAAAAGTGCTGATCGTGATGGTGATCATCTGTATGGGGTGATATTCAAAAAAAAAAAAATTAACGGCATGGATGGTATAGTAAATGGTATGCTTTTTTTTCGTATTCAATATTTGTTTCAATAAAGTTTTCGAATTGTTTCGAAGTTCTGTCCCTTTTTCCCCTCAATACGGACTTTTGCTGAGGAAATGCTTTCAAAAAGAAATTTTCTGCTTCAAATAAAGCAACTCAATACTAACAAGCCTAATGATTCGTAATATGCTAAAATGCATTTTATGTGTATTAGAAAGAGCAAAAAGTAATATCTGGTATTTTTCAGCCAATAATTGAAATTACGTGTAAATTTTGAATTTTTCTTTACAGGCAGATGAGTTGCGCAGAATTACTCGACTGGGCGAGAGGTGTTTCAGCAAGTTTTCTGTTTTTATTTTCAAAATTTATTTTAGGAAACGAAGCTTTTCTGATGCTTTGTATAGCAAATGTTGGATGCCTATTGCTTCACGTGTTTAAAAAACCAGACAAGTTGCTGTTATAGTATATCTCTGTGCAGTTTAGTACGTAGAATTTACCCACTTTCCCTTGCAGACATTGCGTTTATAAATGATGGATCCACCATCATTCTTTTCAGCATTTCCACTTTTAATTGACTTTAAGAACCCCTTATTTTATAGGAGATAATTTAAAATCCTTCTTTAAACATTTCAGAAAACAATTGTTGGAAACAAAATAGTTGTAAGAGCGCCACCTAGGCTCTGTATAAAACCGCCTGCATAGCACATCGCAGGGAGTTGGTAAGTGCAACTGCAAGTATGTTGTACGCTGCATCGCTAGTTTAATAAATAGATTACAGTCCACTTTGCTAGTATTACTTTGTGTGTGTGATTTTTTGTAGTGAGCCAGCAGACTTCAAGAAAAGATAAACATGGCCAAGTCGACCCGGATTTAGAAATAACCGCTCGCACATAGAAAGTAACGCAGTTTGAAGTAAACGCTTTTAAGTATTGGTTCTCAAATTTGTACTTGAAAAGAGGTGAGTGCCTATTTGACAGTTCAAATCAGTGAGAGTTTAGGATTCGCAAAATGTCCGAAGACGCGAAAGAAACAGAACAAGAGCTAACACGCCTTAAAGCAAAACGTTCAATTATCAGACGAGCAGTGATGAATTACCTAAAGAAAATTGAAAGCAATGTGCAAGATAAAGACCTTAACGTTGAGGAACTGAGGGAAAATCTAGAACTGTGAAAACCAAAAGAAGCGGAATTGAAAGAAATTAACGTGCAAGTCGAAAATTTAATTGAAAACATTGAGGATTTCAATGCCGAGTTAGAAGGTGCAAGTGCATATGACGAAAAGATAGCAGTACTTAAATTTGGCGCTGAGAAAAAACTAAACGAGCAAGCAAGCAATTCCAGTGTGAATAGTACTGAACGGGCAAATTACGCGAATGAAAATATAAAGCTGCCAAAACTTTCCTTGCCAAACTTCAGTGGCAATATTATCGATTGGCTAACCTTTAAGGATTTATTTAACGCAACAGTAACAAAGAATGAATCTCTATCTGACGCTCAAAAGCTCCAATATCTAAAAACCTCGTTGAAAGGTGATGCGGCGAAAATTGTAAATTCGATTCCAATTTCCGATAGTAATTTTAAAATCGCATATAATTTGTTAGATGAAAGGTATTCGAATACTAGAGAGCAAACTTTCGCTCATATTAAACGCTTTCTTGATCTCCAAAATATTCAAAATGAATCTGCTGCTAGTTTGTTGACCTTAGTAGATAATGTCAATGAAATAATTCGGTCACTAGAAACACTGGGCCAAAAGGTTGATAATTTTGGGGATACCTTAATGTTGTATTTAGTATTGCAGAAATTAGATACTTCCACTAAGTTATGGTGGGAACGCCAGTCAAACAGTTCTAAAATTCCGAAGTTGAAAGATTTAATTGATTTTCTAAAGAGCTATGCTAGAACTCTTCAAAATAGTAAAAGCTCAGGCGCTAAGGTGCAAAAACAAACAAACGTTAAAACTAGTACGTTCGTTGCTGTTTCCGTATGTTCATATTGTAAAGATAATCATTACATATCAAAATGTCCAAAATTTTGCAATTTATCTGTTCCGCAAAGATTTGAATTCGTAAAACGTAAAAAACTTTGTTTCAATTGTCTTTCAAATATGCATGTAATTAGAAAGTGTAAAAGCAGTGGTACTTGTTTCAAATGTAGGAAAAAACACCACAGTATGTTGCATTATTACGAAAAGGATAATAGTTCGAAACCTAGTTTTCCCTAGGTAGATGCAAAAGAATTTGTTCCTAGTTCAGTAGAAATGGGTTCAGAGTTAAATCGTAGAAATGAAGTTACTCCTATAGTATCTGCAAATTATTCAAAGGGTAATCAATTGGAATCTAGTTTAAATAGTAATTCATCTGTTCTTTTATGCACTGCTGTAGTTAAGGTAAGAAATTCTCGGGGTGAATTGGTTAATTGCAAATGTTTGCTTGATACAGGATCAGAAAAGAATTTCATTCGTAAAGAATGCGCTAGGAAATTGGGGTTAAAATTAAACACTGCTCAAATTTCTGTTTCTTGTTTAGGAAATTTTAACACCATGTGCAATGGAGCTGTTGATTTAATATTTTCTCCTCATTTTGACAATGAACTTAGGATATCAACCTCCGCTTACGTAATTGATAAAATTTGCGGGGAATTACCCAATTCAACCACGCCTTTGAAATTTTTCAACGAATATCGGGATTTGTTGTTAGCGGATCCTACTTATTTTAAGAAAGATAAAATAGACATTCTACTTGGAGTGAATGTATTTTTTTCGCTAGTTAACGGGGAGGTAATAAAGCGTAATGAATATCTTCCGTTCGCAGTAAGTTCTAAATTAGGTTGGATAATCGCAGGAGCAACTACATTAAGTTGCTCTGACTTAGAGAAAAGTTCTGTTCATAGTTTACATGTTACTACTGATGAGTTAGTTAGATCTTTTTGGGAATTAGAGCAAATTCCGTCGACGCAATCGCTTACGCAAGAAGAAAAGCTATGTGAAACGCATTTCTTAGAAAATTGTACGCGCAATAAAGAAGGAAGGTATTCTGTTAGACTTCCGTTCAAACCAAATCGAAAAAGTTTAGGCAATTCCAAGGCATCAGCTTTTAAAATGTTTTATAGTTTAGAAAAAAGACTTTTGAAAACGCCCGAGATCTATTCGCAATACAATAAGTTTATGGCAGAGTATCCCAGATAACCACATACGTCCGCAGGATGTCCTATAAGGATCCCACAAATCCTATATAGGACATGTCCTTCGAAGGATCACAAAAGGCGCCCTTTGGATTGCCTAAGTGGGACGAGTTCTCTCGAAATTTGAAAATCCCACATCTGAGTGTAGATGGACATCCAACTGGTATCCCATACAAGACAAACTACTAAAAGCCGGTTTTCCGCACATGCGCGCTAGCATAGCATATATGCTGTGCTCGGCATTGCGAATATTTACACCACCATTTCGAAACGTGCGGCATGTTCTCTGTCTCGTGTTAAGCTTTTATGCTATAAATTTCCAAGGTAAGTCTAACTATTACACATGTTTGTATTTAAAATTGTTTTTGAAGGATAAACATTAAACCAATGCAGCAGTAGGATATTTGTTGAATAGAAAATTCTTTTCAAAAGAAACTTTTAGTACGATCTTTAAGAAAAAGCAGTTTAGCTTGAAATGCATTTTAGGTTTCGACATATTTAATGCTAATAGTTTACAGAATAAAGTAAAAAAGCTTGTTGTCTTTTTTCCTGTGTTTAAGCTTAAATATGAAGGCGGGGCGGACTGGTTGAAAGTATGAATTAAAAATAATCCATCTGTAAAGAATGGAAAGGATAGTTAGATATGATGTATAAAGGATTGAAAAGGATGGTCAGAGGAATCTATAAGGATTGAAAAGGACGGCCAGAGGATTTAAAAACTATTGAAAAGGATAGTCAAAGGACGTCCAGACGACCTGCTTAGGATAAAAAGGGGTGGGCAAAGGAAGGCCAGACGGATCTGCGAAGGACGTCAGAGCATCCTATGACGGTCCAGCAGTAGTCTTAAGGATGCCCACAGGACGTGCGTAAGATTTAGAGTGTCCCGTGATCATCCTGCAGTTGTCCTGAAAATGTCCGTTTAAAACGTCCTGTGGACGTAAAAAAAAGTGGATTTTGGATCACCTGCGGACGTCTGCAAGACGTTTTTCGGTAAATTTGGGATCTTCTGCGGAAATCAGAGAATCCTATGAATGACGGCTTCTGGATGTCCAGTGGACATCTTTGTGTTATCTGGGATCTTTCTCTGGGGCATATGGAAAGTGACCCAAATATCGCATGCCAAGAAAATAAGCATTATTTTATTCCGCATCATCACGTAATTAATGATTCTAGTCCTACAACGAAATTAAGGGTTGTTTTCAATGCTAGTTGCAAAACTACGTCAGGTATATCGTTGAACGATACGCTTATGAATGGTCCAAAAGTGCAGGACGATCTTTTCGCTATTCTTTTAAGGTTTAGATGTTACAATATAGCAATTACGAGTGACTTGCAAAAAATGTATCGCCAAATAGAGATTCATGATTCAGATAGAAATTTTCAAAAAATTATTTGGAGAGATGATCCCACTAAACCAATTTCGGCATATCGGTTATGTACTGTTACTTATGGTACTACATCGGCCAGCTATTTAGCTACGCGAGTGTTAAAACAGTTAGCCATCGATGAAGGATCGAGCTTTCCAAAAGCCGCTGAATTACTTTTGCATAACTTTTATGTCGATGATTGTTTGTTCGGAGCAGGAAGTCCAGAAGAGGCTATGGTACTTATCACTGAACTGAACGCGCTTTTGAAAAGGGGAAAATTCGAACTTCATAAATGGTGTACGAATAATTCGGTGGTGTTAGAAAAACTGCGCGAATTCGCATACTCATCCGATAAGACTTCAAGTACAACTGACTTTAAATTTATTAAAGTATTGGGATTAAAATGGGACCCAACGCTCGACGACTTCAAGTATAACATTAACTTTTCGGATACGCACAAGGAAACTCCTACAAAAAGATCTATTTTGTCTGGTGTTTCAAGTATTTTTGATCCCCTTGGGTGGTTGTCACCATTAATTATCACTGCAAAAATTCTGATTCAAGATTTATGGAAGTATAAATTAGAGTGGGATGATCCTGTACCTCCGGAGTTTAAAGAGAGATGGATTAAGTACAGTAAAGATATTTCTGAACTTGAGCCGGTAATTGTGCCTCGTAGAGTTATTTTGCCCGAAGCATCTAAACTTGAACTTTATTGTTTTTGTGATGCTTCTGAAAAGGCATATGCTGCCGTAATTTATATAAAATCATCAATAGGATCAACTAATCAAGTTCGCCTTCTGACATCGAAGACTCGTGTTGCACCATTAAAAACTATATCGATTCCGCGCCTGGAACTTTGTTCAGCTGTGCTGTTGGTGCATTTGTTGCAAACAGTTCGTAATTCATTGCATATCCAAATTGAGTCAACTCACGCTTTTACAGATTCTACAATCGTTTTGTCATGGTTAAGGTCTGAGCCTTCGCGTTGGCAAGTGTTTGTTGCTAACAGAGTTTCCGAAATACAAGGGATCCTTTCAATTCAACATTGGCATCATATAGATTCCGATCAAAACCCTGCAGATTGCGCAAGTAGAGGACTTTTTCCCTCCGAACTAATTAATTTTGATTTATGGTGGTCAGGTCCTCATTGGCTTAGAAATGAGGAAATTCCCCATTTAGAGGAAATGCCTCTTTCAACGGACGCTCTGAAAGAGGAACGAAAAAAGCCGTCGTGTTTTTTTGGAACCACATCTGTAGATTTTCCAATTATATTTAAAATTTCATTATACGTTAAATTGAGGCGAATAATAGCTTGGTGTCTCCGCTTCATTAGAAATTCTAGATCCCCTAATAATCGCATAACGGGATATTTAACTAGTAGTGAAATAAAAGCCGCAAGAAATGTGTTAGTGAAAATAGTTCAAAAGCAAGAGTTTTCCGCTGAGTATCAACAGTTGGAGAGGAAGAAACCACTATTGCCTAGTAGTAAGTTACTCTCGCTAAATCCATTTATGGATGAAGAAGGTGTAATTCGTGTTGGTGGTAGACTGGAAAATGCTCCTTTTTCAAATGAAAGAAAACACCCCATTCTTTTGCCGAAAAATCACCAACTAATACCCCTCATTATTCGTCATTTTCATGAAAAATATCTACATGCGGGTACTCTTCTGATGTTATCAGTTATCCGCAAGGAGTTTTGGATAATTAACGCTAAATCAGTAATTAAAAAGCAAATTTGGAAGTGCATTAAATGTTTCAAAACAAAAGGAAAAACTGCAACGCAAATGATGGCCGATTTGCCACGTTCTAGAGTAACACCATCCCGCGTGTTCGCCCAAACAGGTTTAGACTTCGCCGGACCATTTCTGGTAAAACCACGATCTGGCCGCGGTATTAGAGCCATAAAAGTCTATATTTGCATTTTTGTGTGTTTAGCTGTAAAAGCTGTTCATATTGAGAAGGTAGGTAATCTATCTGCGGAATCTTTCATAGCAGCACTGAAACGATTTGTCGCGAGAAGAGGAAAACCAAATGAATTATTTTCTGATTGTGGTTCAAATTTCGTGGCTGCAAATAAAGAACTCAATAGAATTATTGCGCTTCTCAAGAAAGAAGAATCTGTCCATAACTATTTTTCTGATGAAGAAATAAAATGGAATTTCAATCCGCCTTCAGCACCGCATTTTGGCGGCATTTGGGAATCCGCGGTGAAATCTGCCAAAGCACATCTTAAAAGAACTGTAGGAGAGCAAAAGTTGACGGTGGAAGAGTTTTCAACTCTTATTACTCAAATTGAATCTTGTTTAAATTCTCGCCCGTTGTGTCCCTCGTCAGATGATCCATCCGACCTGTCTGCGCTCACTCCTGAACATTTTCTTGTGGGAACTTCGCTTTCTTCAATACCAGAAGAAACTTTGCTGAATGAGAACATCTCTATTTCTTATCGCTGGAAATTAACGCAACAACTCTTCCAGAGTTTCTGGAAGCGGTGGCTACATGAATACATTTCCAGTTTGCAGCAGCGATCGAAATGGAGGAAAGAACAACCAAATGTTCAGGTAAACGATTTAGTTCTAATTAAAGAAGATAATGTTCCCCCGTTAAAGTGGAGATTAGGCCGGGTAGTGGAAGTTTTTCCCGGTTCGGATCAGCATGTACGAGTTGTGAATATTAAGACGGACACTGGATTTTTCCGACGTCCTATTCATAAATTAGCAGTCTTGCCTCTTAGAGATTGATGAACTTTGACTTTTTATTATAGTTTGGAGAGGACTTTGTGTTGTATCAAGTCATCTTTACATCTGTTTGGTTATTCGTTTTATTAACTTTACTAACTGTAGTTTAGAGTTCATGCACTAATCGTATTTTTAATACTAATAATGTTCAATTTCTATTAATTATATTTAAGAATTTAATTTTGAAATAATATTTCAACGTGGGCCGGTATGTAAGAGCGCCACCTAGGCTTTGTATAAAACCGCCTGCATAGCACATCGCAGTGAGTTGGTAAGTGCAACTGCAAGTATGTTGTACGATGCAAAAAGATGTTCATGCAGCTGCAAATACGCTGCATCGCTAGTTTAATAAATATGTTACAGTCCACTTTGCTAGTATTACTTTGTGTGTGTGATTTTTTGTAGTGAGCCAGCAGACTTCAAGAAAAGTAAACAATAGTAAATATTTATTTTATGCAAATTTTCATTTTTTGTGAGACCGTTTTGGAACAATGGGTTTTATTTTAGAGTTCTTTGTTCCAGTTTATTTGCCTTAAATTTGCGTAATATAGCAGTTTACCTGACTACGGGATTATAGTAACTGCTTTCCCCTTTAGAAACGAATTTCACCTGCTAGTTTTAAATGAACTAAATCGATCATTGTTGCAGTCCTTCATTGGTAGAGCAGAAAAAAAAAGTGATGTGTTTAGGGAAGTATGTAAAGTGAAATCGACAAACAGCAAATTTTCTAAGTGGATTCCATGTCGCCATAATAAAAAATACTAAAAATGTTGGTTTAATTAATAATTTACATTAATAAATCTGACAGAAAGATGTAGTTTAGCAATATGTTGGATAAAATATGCATTGAAACTTCAATAGCGGATTTTTTTTCAATTGCTAATTTTTTTTTGTGTGCAAGCTACTGGATAAACAAAATGTTTATCCGTCAACTACCAGCACATAAGTACTGTAACATAATTAAAAAATTAAATTATTTACTTTAAGAAAGTTGATAACTATTTTTAATCAAATTTATCAAATCAATAATTATTAATCAAGAGTTCGTATGCGTAACGTAACTAAAGAAATTACTTCAATTATTTATTTTGAGAAATATCAAGCTTTATTCCTGAAATTTTAAATGTTTCGCATGACTCTCACGATAAAGAATTTTTTTAATAAATAATTATAAAACATCTTTTAGATAGAAGGGTGATTTTCAACACGAAAAATAAAGGTAAAAAGTTAACTTTGAGTGATTGTCAAGTTTTCAAGTCACAGAAACAAAAACTCCTTAAGGAAACGCAACTTAAAAAGATATTGAGTTGAGTTTCTTGTTAACTTTTTCAGCTTAAAATTTTCTATTAAGACATTTTTTCTTCATTCTGTAAGGGCATAAAAATATCTTCGATAAAGTTTTCACAGTTAAAAGTAAACACTTCGTTTGTTGAGTATGCTTTAAGTTTCGAATTTCGGATCGCATCCTTATTGAATCACCTCAATTTTGTTTTTTGCCTTTAGAAAAAGTTCCGATAATTTAGTTCAAAGAAAAGAAAAAAAAAATGCCTGAATTAAAAAAAAAAACTTCTCCCACAAGCAGAAGCTCCATTGAGCTGGCGAAAATCCAAGTTTCGATCGAAAATGTTTTCGTTTTTAATTCAACTCAAAAATACGAAACAGAAGAAAAGCAACAATATAGCCTTAATAAAGGTGCATTTTTGTCTTAAATTAAGTCTTGGAAAAAATATGTTATTGTCTAAGCAATATAAGTTGCAGATAATTCTTGTCTAACGTACATTAAATTAGATGCCCCGCCAAGTTAAAGACATGTTAGACAGAAAAAAGAGCAGCGTTTTATTTTCATGCAAAACCTGCTCTAAAGAAGAACAATAAATTAAGCTAACTATTTGTTTGCTCTAATTTTTATGTTACTTCAGGAAATTTTTACTAGCGCGAATTTTTTTTTCACTGTAGAATAAGATGTTTAATAGATCATTATCTGAAAAGTACCGTTGTAGGCTCAAAAAAGAAAAAGAACGAAAAAAAAATGGAAGAAAAAGAGTTAATATAGTTTTATAAATATTTATTTCTGAAATCAGCTATAACAAAATATTATATTTAATTTAGATTATCATTCTTCTTCATAATATTCCCATTAACAGTTATTTTTAATGACTAAAATCTATGTATAAGCACGCATATATACATATGTTTTGTGAAGCAAACCTTACGAATGAAGTTTTCATCAAATATTAATTTCATTCGTATCAAATTTTTCTTTCTCTTTTTTAATTTTCGGTTTCTTCACTGATTTGTTTTCCTTGAATGAAAGCACGGCACAGTAATCGTTTTTGGTTTTGATAGCAAGTAGGGGAGACTGGGGACGGTTGTGACAATTTTCATTTGCCCCCCCCCATAGATCCCTTAGTAATGCCTGTGAGCTGGTTTAAAGTTGCTTTTATGTTAAAGTGTACATTTGCCTGCTTATAAATACTAAAATTTTCTCCCTAAGTACAATAGGGCCATTCCATGAAAAGTGAAACCAATTGCTCAAAAATTCATATTGAAATTATGTTGCTATATTATACATTTTAAAGCTTAAGATGTATATTTTAAGAATCCTGCATTGGTTTTTTGGTGAGAGTTAGAATAATACTTGTTTTCTTAGTTGGAAGTACGATATTCACGAACTTGCAAAAATCAGAAAAAAGAACACATTTTCAAATGCATATTTCTCATCGAAAAATAAAAACAAAAATAACTACTTGTAGCACAATTTTAACTACTAAGACGGTACTATAATAATATGCATTCATTAATTTCTTTTGAATTGATCTAAATGGTGTAATTGAAGTTTGAAAAAAAGAAGTTTGATGTTACGTCTGTAACAAAAAAGAAGCAAAAGTTGTCATTACGTCCTAAAAAATCAAAATTAAAAAAAAAAACCCTTAATGGTCCTTTTGGCAAATTCTGAGAGTAATTGCCCACCATAGTTAAAAATATTGCAACTGATTTAGTTTTTAAATTAATGCTGTTACAGACGTAACATTTCGGACATAACAAATGGCTCTATGTTACGTCCGTAGCAAAAGTAAATTTCCAATTAAATAGGTAAAAAGCACAGGATGAGCAATACATGTATATAGCATAATATGGTACGAGTACTAAAGTTTCTGGTATTCTGATTTTGAAATTTTTAATTATGTCGGCATGTAATTGAAATTTATTTCTTAAGATTAATAAAATACACATATGGTATAACTGATTATAATTTATACCTCAACTGGCATTTTTTTGCTACGTCACATGGAAAGGGAGCTGTGGATGGAGTTGGGGGTATGGTCAAGCACCAGGTTTGGCAGAGAGTAAGATCTAGAACAGCATTTGTCAACGACGCTCTTTCCTTTTTTCAGTGTGCAAACTCCATTGCAGAAAAAGTTAAAATTATTTATATGCCCCAGGAAAATGTTTTAAAGCTGACGCCAAAATTGGAAGAACGGTGGGCTAACATCGCGAATTTGCCAAAAGCCCGCGAAATGCATTGTTTTCGAACAGAATACGAAAATGCCGTTCGAATTTCGAGAACGTCGGATGAAAAAGGACACATTTTTTCATTCAAAAAAAATTATCAAAATTGACCAACTGTCACCAAGAAGGTTAAATTTTAGTTTGGTACTAGTATTCTGCTATATCATCCAACATTTTCAAATTTTTAAGTTCTCCTAAGACCAATCATTGATTCCAGGGAGGAATTTACTTTTCCCGATTTTTTTATGTAGCAGCCCCATTATGCATTACTTTTAAGAATACAAATAAATAAATTTGTGTGAAGGCCCTTCTAAACTTTTCTTGTGTCAATCTTTCTTAGAAATAATTGTCTTAAGATGCATTAATTTATTGTTACATATTGACATATCGGCATATGCTCTCAACTCCCCCAGACTTACCCAAATTTTCTAGAACTGTTACAGTATAACTTAAAATATTCAAATAGTGTGTTAATTAATGCTACTGTATTGTTTTAGCACAAAAATCTTTGTTTATTCCTGCTTTAAAATACTGTTTTCTACTTTCAAATCAGAGATGTTACGTCTGTAACACCACTTTGTTTCGTCCGTAACAAGTTTATGAATTTTTTTCACAAATGCGGCAGTCAAAATCCACACAATCTTTATGGTTTTAGAAAGCTTGAAGTCTCTAGAACACGTATTTAAAAAAAAAAGTTCAAAATTTCCGTATAATTCAGAGGAATATTGTAAGTTGTATGACATAGTCGAGTTTTTGCTGTTTTGTGAATTACGTCTGTAACAGGCAGTTTTTAATTTCTGTATTTTTTTGTAATTAAGCAATCTGCACGCAAATTTAATGCAGCATAAACATCATCAAGTTACACTACAGGAAAAAAAATTGAAGACTTTCATCAGCCCAAACCAGAATTATTTGTGTTCAAAGTCTGCGATTGTTACGTCTGTAACGATGGAATTGCCCAATAGTTAACTCACAGGACCAAATTAAACAAAAAAGGAAAAAATGTCATAACCGACCCCACCACAGGGGCGGTTGTGACAGTTCTTGGGGTCGGTTGTGACAAGTTCAAAAAGACAGCAAAACAGTCTAGATCGCTTTTAATTTCAAGTAATATTAAACGTAATTCAACATAACCTTCATCTGGGAAAGTTTAACACTTAACAATGTGTCTCGTTCAGTTGAAGTAGCCTTATACCAAGTTTTGCAACAATATCAGGTTCTGGGAATTTCGTAACGTCTGTTTTGGCAACATTATGCACATCCTGTGGGTCATAGCTGTGTCTGTTCATAACAGTTCTCAAGTATCAAAGAAATCATCCACATTTATTTGTTTTATTGAAGCTTGTTACTCTTGAAAGGCTAGTTGCATGAGCTACACGAACAGACGTGAAAAATTTCTATTCATAAATGAACAAAGCCATTTCTCAGTAGCCATTTTACTCTCATGTCTGCTTTCAGCTATTATATGTAAGCTCAAAAGCACTTTATTATGAGCAATATAACCTATGCACACGTTGTTTTCATTGTGACAGCGCCGGCCAGCTCCATCGCGTTTACGAATGACTGTTTCGTAGCGAAGACTTACGACTAACATTGCATTTCCAAAGCTGTTCGAAAGAAGAAAAAAAAAGTTTCACTTCTTTATAAGCTTCTTTATATTTCATTAGGTCACACTGCCCTATTTCTGTCTTCTTCAAGCTTATTATGGGCATCAAATATGATAAAAACATGTTTTACTCGTGTCACAACCGTCCCCACGCAATTTGTCACAACCGACCCCAACCCACTACTTTTGAAAACAGTAAACGCCATGGCAATACGAAATAGCCTACATAAAAAGTAATCACTGCTATTTCACTATTAAGGTTCACTACTAACGGAAGAAAACTTTCATCTCTCTATCTGTACCCATTCAACAGGAATTACTAAAAGAAATCGAACAAAAAAACTTACTTTTGACTGTTAAAAAGTAACCAACCCCTCTGCTAGCGTTAATGTCGCTCGATGTCTACCACACTGCTTTGACACACATTCAGACAAACATGCTGATACTCTCTCTCTCTCTTTGCTTCAACCAGGTATTAATTATGGTTTAGCTAATATGACGACTGTCACAACCGCCCCGTGTCACAACCGTCCCCAGTCTCCCCTACTTTAACGAAATACATATATACTGCCGTGCTAAGCACAAAAGTCGTATCTGCACTTTTTAACAAAATTGAGTTATTGTCACCAGGTGGTTCTTTGTGACGTATTTTACCTAAATACAACGTTTTATGGTCATTTGAGGACGTTAAATATTTTTTTTAAAAAACTTGATAAAATATCTCTTGAATCAAATACATTGAGGTACAAAACTTTAAACAGCAATATCTCAATTTGAGATTGTCTGCAGATACCACTTTTGCGCTTAGCATGGCAGTATACGTAGTTACTATTGTAATTGAGTATGTAGGGGAAGACCGCCTATATTGGACCCCCTAAGAACAGGAGGCCTGTGTCGCTCAATGGGAAGCAAAACAAAAATACAAAATAGGGCATCGAGAGCTAAACTTAATCAGGAACCGCCCTAGGAGCTTATATTTTCTAAAAATATAGAAATTATTTTTTAAAAAATTATCTTACAAAAAGTTGCAGAAGTTCAATTTAGGAATATATGCGCCTAAATTGAACCATGCGCTTCCTAAATAGGACCGTACCAGGAAATCATAGAATAATTTATATTTGAACTATACATCTTTTTTCCAGGATTTGCAATAGAATTTCTTTTGCTTCGGTCTCATTTAGGCAGTGTTGATACACTC
Source organism: Uloborus plumipes (assembly GCA_038373865.1). Lineage (NCBI taxonomy): Eukaryota > Metazoa > Arthropoda > Arachnida > Araneae > Uloboridae > Uloborus > Uloborus plumipes. The sequence goes on from JAXGGA010001709.1 coordinate 128,086, forward strand.
ACCAATGGCATTTCATGCATTTAATCATGTTTTGCGCTTCATCTCTATGACAAATATTGCAATAACAACTGTTTCGTGCAGTTTCCTGCTTATTCTTGTATGACTTTTTCTGTGCTATGCTTCTTTCATACGGTGTTAGGATGATTGCTGAGATAGTCTTCTTTTTTGTTCTTTCTATTTTTTAGGTAAATTGATATGTGAGCTTGGTCTTTACAAAATCATAGTTGAAGTTGACGATCATGCTTTAATGAGAACTATCCGCTGATTATGCACAACTTGTACTAATTTAAGTCGTAGCTAGTTCTTGTACATGGTGTGCAACAGTACAACTTACACCGAACATGTAGCCTGCTCACTTTGAGTAGTTTTATCTGGACTACTTACCTCGAACTCTGCTCCAGCCAAGTCAATGCCGCTAAACACATGTCAATTAACAGGACAAACTCCTGTTCTTTAGAATCAACTCACTGCATTTGCCATAGCCTTGATTGTGGTTTACCCATAAGAGTTACCAAACAGTTCTTCTATTCGATATTGGGTAATGGATCTCATTGGATGTTCTTGCATCCATGTATCACACGCTCGATTAAAATATGTAGACAAAGGCTGAAAAAAGATAACATCTTGCATGGTGTGCTTAAAGAAAGCATTATTGTATCGCTCTCGTTAACCAAGTTTATTACATCTGTGCCCTTGGTTTAACGGTTTTGATGAAATATTGTATCAATTGTGTAAATTATCGTTTGTGATCCAACCTTTTTTTGATCAAGCATATTGCTCACCACAGGGTGTTTTTATGACAAGCACATAATATGGAAGGTATAATTTTGAAAATATGCATGGGGAGGCAGGGGTGTAGCAATTATGTTGCACTCATGCAGCAAATAGCAAGTGTGTTTCTAACACGTTCACCACACATTAGCGCTCCAAACTGGTGTTTACCTTTATATTTAGGGCATTTGGACTGTGAAAAGACCGGTTTCATGAACATTTTAGTAGCCTATTAATTGTTTCTTTTTAAAATCTTTTCGAACAAATCGAAGAATTTCATTTTTTTTTCCTCGGTAAACCAGCACAAATTTTATTTAAATTAATAGCTATGTTTAACAACCTGAAACTGCAACTTAATGAAAAAAAAGAAAAAAAAAAATATTTCAAGAATTTGCAGCTTCTAGAAAATGTGCTTGATAAAAAATTGAATATCGTGAATAGGGGTTATAGTATGCTGAAAATAACTTGATGGAAATAACTACGCTATTAAATCAGATGAGTCAATTATTTAATGTTACAGTTAATAAAAAGTCTTGCTTAAAATCATATCCTTAAATTGGACCACTGGTCCAATATAGGAAAATTTTTTCGGTCCAATAAAGGAAAACATGCAATTTTTTATTCTTCAGCTTATTTCTCTGTCAAAAATTATCGCAATCGCGCATTTAAATACATAGATGTGATCCTTATTAAATAAAGATTGTCATGCTATAACAGCAGTTTACCTCAGTTTACAAGTTTTAGTACTATCTTACTAGGTACAAGTCCGCAAAATAAGATTTTACACGTTTCCAACATAAATCATGACGTAACTCACGCTACGCAGTTCGAAGACTGGTGAAACTTCATACACATTGATTTTATTCCTAAAACTTCATGTGTCTACCGTCAAAGTGTAGTATAGAGCTCTGTACTAGATTTTAAGCCCGAAGTCCAATTTAAGCAGTGGTCCAATATAAGCGGTCTTCCCCTACTATTGGTAATTGAATGTTAATTTTATATAAAAACAGGCCACAAAATAGTTACTTTTTATGTCTGCAACCTGCATGCAAAATTATTTATATTTTGCTTTTGATATAAGCATCCAAAGTCAGTTTCCTGTTGATAAAATAGGTTTTTCCAATTCCTGGGGAAGATTTTATGGGTCTTCCTATGACACATTTTCGAATGAATTTAACATTGCCTGGCATAGGCAGATCTGCCTTTTTTTTGTGATGAATATTAGATTTAACCTTCAATGATGCATATTATTTGTTGGGAACGTACCCATTTCAATCTTATAATTTTTTTTAAATTTTCTTTATTTAGAAGCTAATCACCTTCACATACATGGAGGACTGCTGACCAAGCGCCTTGTTTCCGGACAGACAAAAAAAAAGATTTTACAAATGACAGAACAAAACAAATAAATGCATAGTGTAGGACAGAGCTCACATCACTAAAAGGAAAGTTACAACCAGGTCTGGAGCTACCCGCCACCTCGGGTCTGAAAATGACGGGCAATCACACTACGCCACCGATGCTCCATTCTTATAAATATTATGAAAATAAAATTGAGAAGTTCTTGTTGCCAATTTGTTAAATGATAATGCTATTAAATAATTTTTTCATGTTAAACTGTATAAATAGTACACTGAAAAAATGAACTTTTGTTTTTACAGTATAATACTGGCAGACAAGATTCCAATTTAAAACTGTAAAATGCGCAGTAATAAACTGTTAAACTAGCAATTTTACAGTTTCTTATTGTAAAGTTAGAAATTTTGCAGCTCTTTGTCCTAACCCAAGTAGCACACTTCGTTTTTTACTTTCTTATATATCTAATATATAGAAGAAAGTATTGGTTTCGTGAAAATTTTCGAATGTCGAATTTTGACGGATTTGCTCGTTTTGAGGTGCGCTGAGTCCATTTCGACCATTTTTGGAAAATGTGTGTCTGTCTGTGTGTGAGTCTGTATGTGTGTGACCAGTTTTTATGGCCACGCTAGAACAAAAACTACTGCATGAAATCGAACAAAAATTTTTGCACATATGTACCACCATGTGAACTGGTGCACCTGACTTTTTTTAGCGAACTCCTCCAAGGGAGGTAGAGCAATCGCGCTTGTTCTTCGCGGGGGTGATTGCTATATCTCAGGAAGTAACCGGCGGAATCAAACGAAAATTGGTCCATAGGTAGACCCTGCTGAGTACAGGTGCTGATTTAATTTGTTTGTCAATATCTTAAAGGGGGTGGAGCAATCGCACGTGCTCTGCGCGAGGGTGACTGCTATATCTCAGGAAGTAACCGGCGGAATCAAACGAAAATTGGTCCATAGGTAGACCCTATTGAGTACAGGTGCTGATTCAATTTGTGTGCCAATATCTCAAAGAGGTTGGAGCAATCAAAAGTGCTTATTTTGTCATTGCACCTACTGTATCTCAAGAAATATTGCTGCGATTTGAATGAAATTTGGAATGACACTAACCCAATATGGAAGCAAGCATCGATTAAATTTTGGCGCCAATCGCCCCAGGGGGAGGGTGGGGTGATTTTTGCGCTTAGTCAACAACGCGAAAAATTAATTCATTAAAAAATCGCTTTCACGCTATTTAATTATAAAAACATCTGAAAACTTTCAATGATTTGAAATTTTTAACTGTTGCCAATTTCTTTTTTCTAACAAATAAAATGTTTGCAATTAATCTAAACAAGGCTTTTGCAATGATTTCCAATTTCGCTCATTGATTCTGCATTTGCAGGGTTATTACGATAATTGGGAAATTGGAGCTGTCTCCAATTATTCGGGCGAGTACGTATTTTATTTTGTAACCGGAATTCATAAGATAGATATAGAAGAAAGTATCGTGACGGCCACGACAGCTAGTTTTTTTTAAAGGTTGTAAAATGGTTATTAACGTTGTAACAACCGCTTAGAAACGTTTATAAAACGTTTAAAGGTTATTTGTGCGACCTGGCAAAATTTAGCTGCATTATATTGTAAAAACGACAGTACAATACTGGCAGCAGAGGTTCCAGTTTAAAACTGTAAAATGCACGGTAATAAACTGTAAAATAAGCAATTTTACAGTTTATTACTGTAAACTGAGCCATTTTTACAGTCTATTACTATAAAATTAGCTGTATTATACTGTAAAAACAACATTCATTTTTTACAGTGTAATATATGTACAATATATGACACATTATTTTGTATATATAGTTTAACATAAGATGGAGGTAAAAGCTTCGCTTCGAATGCCAGAGGTCGTGGGTTCGATTCCTGTCTGAGCTCTTTGTTTTCTTTTCTCTCCATGTGCTGTAAATCTTTCTTGTGTTGGCTTATATGTTGAAAAAACATTTCACCTTCTCAATGCAAACGAATTCAAAAAACCTTCATAGTGATTACTATCAACTATAACACGAACACAGCAACAACATAACATGGTTTGACGCTATAATTATAATATTAGATTTTTTTTTCTTCCTAAAGGTATTTCTTATTTTTCTTAAGCGACCTATTTTTCTCCTATGGGATTCAAAATTGTATTTTTCTCTACTAAGCTAAAGTGGTTCTACCTTTTTCTCGAACGACTCTCATTTTCTTTCCGGCTTAAAATGCTTTTACCAGGAAGATATTTTAATACTTCCATGGACTTTACTGAAATGCTACCTCTGCTTTTTAAAAATTTTAGAGTATTGAATGAAATAATTAATAGTCATTTCTGTGCACATATTTTAAGGGGGAGGAGAGTGCTACAGAACTCTCAGAAAGGCATAAGTGTACCGAAATTTATAAGCAGAGTTTTAGTTGCACTGTTTTCGGCATGAATAACTGCATTTGTACTCATAATCGTAACTTAATTCATTACTAAAAATTTGAACTGATGTCCCTCATTTTTGTAACGTTTCTAAACAAAGACAATCCACTGGGAAAATATTGAACGAGAAGTCAATACAAGGATCTGATCTGAGCTTCATAATTTCTTTCTGAATGCTAGAATGGTAGACTAATTCATTCTAATTACATTCCACGTTTTTATTCATTTGTTATTGATAAAATGGGAAGTAAACGTTTGTTTAAAAGTTTTGTGTTAACAACAGACAGTTAATTCAAAATACTACATTGGGCAATTCAAGAAAATTAAAATTCTAATTACAGAACCATTTTATTGGGAAAATAGATCCGTTAACACTCATTTTACTTTCCAGAAAAAAAATCTTCTCGATATTTCTTTTTCAAGTTAGTATTAACTCGAGGAAAATTAATTCATATTGTCAAAATGAACACACCTTTCGTAATACGCCCTATTTTCTACAAAACTCTTTTACAAAGCTCAAATTACATTCCCTCAAATTTACTCGAATAAGCGTAAATTTCCTCTCTTATTATACACTTGTTTGATTAAACGAACCAATTACGTAGTCCACTTTTTAGTTCTTCATCAACAAACTACATTGACATAATGAGCAGAAAAACCTATGCTACTTGGATTTTTTAAAAATTCATATCCATTTTAGAAGAACCACTCCGCAGTTAATAAAATGGCTTTGAGCTATTATTAAAGCAATCTACTTGTCTCATTTGTCAATTACTGCACCGACGATGGCAAAAGGACTGTAATAGTTGTCATTAATTTTGACAGATTTCCCTTTCAGTACGTTTTCCTAATTAGAAAGGGTGGTGAATGTAACACGAAAACAAAAACGAGGATACATTACACCGTTCCGTAGCTAAAGAAATTTATTGACACGAGATAAAAGTGTTTATTAATGTCTGCGTTTATCTTCAAACAACATAATACAGAAAAAAATGACGAAAACTTATACATAGCCAATAATGTGTCTGAATTATTCGAGGATTATGTATCAGGTGCTTTAAAATGATGGACACAATTAAAAATTACTGTGGTTCCGCACAATACGTTGTGTGTATGGGGACTTAATTCTATCAGCTGTACTTGAAAGAGGATGCTAAAAAATTGAAATACAGCCCTTAGAGTGTTGCACTGTGCTGTAGTATCAGCTGTTATTGAATTAATTAACTGTATCAGTTGTAAGCAATATGACTACCGTGGAACACAAGATTTTTTGAAGTACCTCCGTGATCAGATCCCTCGATCTAACACCTGGTGTTTTTTTCATGTGGGAGTTTCTGATACTGATAGAAAGATGCTGCTTACGGACTACCTCTTCCCACCTCTCCCCCTCCCCCTTACTCTGAAAGTGTGCGGATTTTGTTGTGAGAGGGGCACCAAAATTTAACCAGGACCTGGGCATCACTTTGGCTTGATCCGGGCTCTGCGCCCGGCTGCACCTAGATGTGCAGCCGGATGAGGGCATATTGAACAAATGTAAACTTCCATGTATTCATAATCACATGTTTTTACAAATTTATGCCTAATGCATGGTAGGGAAGACCGTTGTACCTTGGAACACTTTTCAGTTTTTTGGAGATAAAGCTTTGAAATTCGTCGATATTGCCCGACTTTCGGTTCCAACACCTTACAACAGTCTTGACTTACAGTTATGCGTACCAAAATTGTTATTCCATCATGCATAGGAGAAGCTATGAAGGAAATACAAAGGGACGTTTTTGTTCCAAGGTACAACAACGGTCATGTACCTTGAAACGGGGAGTGTTGTACCTTGGAACGCTTGGTATTTTTGAGGAAAAGTTGAGAATATAGCAAATAAAAACACTTTTACTCTTAGTAATAGACGTAAAAAACACATTGAAAACGTTAGTAGAAATAATAATTCGGTGTATGGTTACAGTTAACCACGTAATACAATAAAAGCAAATCTTTCAATAAAAACGAATCAATAAACTAAGAAAACATGAGCAAGAAAAGGTTGAAGTTTTAAGAGTTTTCCCTGGCTTTGACGTTCCACTTTGACTTGGGAATTTTTCTCTTGAGACTTTCCTTTTTTATTTCAGAATCATTTTGTGAAATGGGAACTTAAAGGTTTTCTTTCCTTTGATCCGGTCGCTCCCTCCTGCATCTGGATCAGGAAGAAGAACCGTAATGTCTTGGATATCTATAGAAGTGATATCAGGCACTGATGGGTAAATAAATGAATTGTTGAGAGATTTTCTCAAGTAGCTCACTTCGAACTCTCTTGGTGACAGTTTCTTCGTAATACAGATTACATAATGAATTAAGCTTTTTTTGCCGAGAAATTTTACCAGAACAAATGCTCCATCTGAGATGCTGGTAGTCAAAGGAGGATTTATTTCCTCGTCGTCTTCTTCTTGTGGAAAAACATATGAAGAACTGTCTTCTGTGAGGGAAAACAGTTCTTCATATGTTCCAAGGTACAAGATCCTTTTTGTTCCAAGGTACAACATGGACTTCCATTTTGGAAAAATGGAAACTACCCAAACCTCACATTTTTCTCATTAAAATCGGTATGAAATTTGGTTTCTAGATAGTATAAGGAACCATAACGGATAACAATGAAACACTTACCTTCGAAAATGAGGGAGATATGAGTCAAACTCGACAATCTCACAAATTTACTCTTTTATCACTTTTATTAGTTCGCAACTCAAACGTTGTCTTGCACTGATAAAACTACACTGACAAGTTATGCCTCCCAAGAGAAGACTTTAAACCTGGAAAGATCAAATACATAGCAACACCAGCCGAGGCTAGTTCAAACGTTTCAAGGGACAACGTTATCAAGGTAGGGGAAGACCGCCTATATCGGACCCCCTAAGAACAGGAGCCCTGTGTCGCTCAATGTGAAGCAAAACAGAAATGTAAAATAGGGCATCGTAAGCTAAATTTAATCAGGAACCGCCCTTAGGAGCATATATTTTCTGGAAATATGAAAATTATTTTTTAAAAAATTATCTTATAAAAAGTTGCAAAAGTCCAATTTAGCAATATATGCGCCTAAATTGAACCATGCGCTTCCTAAATTGGACCATACCAGGAAATCATAGAATAATTTATATTTAAACTATACAGCTATTTTCCAGGATTTGCAATAGAATTTCTTTTGCTTCGGCCTCACTTAGGCAATGTTGATAAACTCGGGGATGGCATTTCATACCCTTAATCATGTTTTGCACTTCATCTCTATGACAAATATTGCAATAACAATTGTTTTGTGTAGTTTCTTGCTTCTTGTTGTGTGACTTTTTCTGCTCTGTGCCTCTTTTATACGGCATTTGAATGATTGCTGAAATAGTCTTCTTTTTTGTTCCTTCTATTTTTTAAGGCAAAGATGATTTGTGATCAGGCTTTATAAAATCATAGTTGGAGTTGACAATCATGTTTTGATGAGAACTATCCGCCGATTTGGCAGAACTTGTACTAATTTAAGTCGTAGCTAGTTCTTGCACATGGTGTACAACTTACACCGAACATGTAATATGTTCACTTTGAGTAGTTTTATCTGGACTACTTACCTAATTCTGCTGCAGCCAAATCAATGCCATTAAACACATGTCAATTAGCTGGCCAAACTCCTTTTCTTTGGAATCAACTCACAGTATTTGCCATGTATTTGCCACAGTAACCTCCATGTATCACATGCTCTATTAAAATAGGTAGACAGAGACTGAATAAAGACCACATCTACGTGCATGATGTGCTTAAACAGAAAGCATTATTATATCGTTCTCATTAGTCAAGTTTATTGCATCAATGTTCTTTATTTAAGAGCTGTGACTATCCATTAATAGAAGGACATTCTTTTTACATTGCTTGGACAAACAGTTTTAATGAAATGTTGTATCAACTGTGTGAATTATCGTTTGTAATCCAACCTTTTTTTGGAACAAGAATATTTCTCATCAGGAGATGCTTTTACGATAAGTTCATACATCGAACGTAATCTTTTGAAAATAAGCATGGGGAGCTTGCAATTTGCTCACCACTCATTACTGTTTCAACCTGGTGTTTACCTCTATACGTCAATATATTTTGGGGCTTTTGAACAGAAAAAAGACCGGCTTCATCTACATTGAACATTTTAGAAGCATATAAATTGTTTCCATTTAAAATATTTTCGAAAATATCGAAGAATTTCATATTTTTCTCTCAGTAAAAAAGCATAAATTTTATTTAAGTTAATAACTATGTTTAACAACCTGCAACTGCAGCTTAATAGATGAAGAGTAAAAAAAAATACATTTTAAGAAGTTGCAGTTTCTGCTTGATAAAAATGTGCTTGATAAAAAAGTTTAAATGAATATCGTGAATAGGTGTTAAAGTATGCTTAAAATAATTTTAACTACACTATTAAATGAGATAAGTCACTTATTTTATGTTACGATTCATAAAAAGTCTTGTTTAAAATCATATTCTTAAATTGGACCACCGGTCCAGTATAGGAAATTTTTTTCGGTCCAATAAAATAAAACACGCCATTTTTTTATTCTTCAGTTCATTGATGTGTCAAAAATTATCACAATCGCGCATGTAAATACATTGCTGTAATCCTTATTAAACACAGATTATAATACTGTAACAGCATTTTAGCTCAACTCACAAGTTTTTGAGTTATCTTTCTAGAAACAAGTCTGCGAAATAAGATTTCGCACGTTTTCAACACAAATCTAGCCGTACCTAAAGCTAAACAGTTCGAAGCGTAGAGAAACTTCATACACAATGATTTTATTCCTAAAACTTTATATTTCTACCGTTAAAGTGTAGCACAGATCTCTTTACTAGATTTTAAGACCGAGGTCCAATTTAAGGAGTGGTCCAATATAGGCGGTTTTCCCCTACAACAGTCTCCCCTGCAAGAAATATAACAATTTGAAATTGTATCCATCTTTTTGAAACAGCCTGAATCACACATATACCAAAGAAATGTTTCATGGGCAGAATTTTTTATCAAATTTTGGTTATTTCCGATACAATTTCCCAAAACACATTAAAATAAAATTTACTTAGTTTTTTTTTTTTTAGGATACGTTATTTACATTTATTTTCCTCAAGAGATGTTCTGAAAAGAGCAATCGAAACATTAAGAGGATCTTAGTGGTTCTTGCAGAGATAACATGTCAGTTGCTTTTTTACACTTCATTCTTGATTTTAGAAAAAAAAAGCAACATTTAGTTCATTAAAACGCGAAAGAGTTTTTTTTTAAATGAATGTGCGAAGTTTTCCAGAAATTTGACAAAAAGTTTTTTTGCTAGAAAATAAAATAGGACTGTAATCGGTACGATCATTTAAGCATTGGATTTCTTAAGATAGTGTCTTTAAGAATTTTAAGATTACCTGTAATAACAAGATTCAAATCTTTACTGACTAACTTAAAAGATTCGCTGTTGTTGCTTTGACATTAAATAATTCTACAAAAAAGGTTGACATTTTTACAAAGTATATTATAATTGAATGTTCTTCGACTAATGGGGGTGTCATAACTAAATGAAGGTTCAATATGAATATCTATGATGGGCAATTCCATGCATGTGTGGAAAAGCGTTGGAAAAATCAAATTACAGCAATGCGCCTGTTTTGCATATTTTTTGGTTTAAAAATGTTAAAAGTTCATTATTCATGCTAATTTTTTGTCCAGAATGTAGTATTTTTAGTTTTGGCAGCTCTTTGAAGCTGGAAATGGAATATTTAACTTTTGGTAAAGCAAATGATCAATCTTTGAACGTTGGTAAGTTTCAATTTTTTCCTTTAGATAACTGTTTTAAAGGAATAATATTGATTATTACACTTTATTTCAACATTGTGAATTGCTAAAACGAATGTTTTCTCTAAATTAAGTGATTTATGTAAACTTCAAAAATGCACAGTTCTATGTAACGTAAGTTACCGAAAACATGTTAAAATTCATGTTGTGCATAAAGAAAGGGCAATGCAATGTTAGCAATGCTATATCTTCTATCTTATAAGTGTGTGTTCAGCAAATAGTTAAAGTTTTTTTTTTAAACATTGTTTATTTATATTTTTTTTGCTACAATCAAAACGTGTAACCTAGGTTACCGACATATGCAGGTAATGTAAGTTACCTAAGTAGAACTTAAATACTTGTGTTTATAAAGAAAGTAAATTGTGAAATAAACCTATGTGGTTAGTAGGAGTAATTTATTCAAGAATTCTTTTAAATGTTCTGTATTTACTTAATTTAAATTAATCATATTTCTTAAAATGTCACTATTTGTTAATAAGATTACAATACACCTCTATTATAAATTACATGTTTATTTTTGCCTTTTAAGATATTATCTTAAACAATATCACTGCATTCTGAATATTTAAGAGGTAATTTACTATAAATTACTCAAAAATGACTTCTGTTATGCCTTAAAGTTTTGAAATATGTTTTGGAAAAAACAAATATAAAAATATTTTATCTCTTACAGGTGAAATATATTTTATTTTGCAATAAAATGCCACTGAACTCTGCAGAAAGATGCGCTGTAAAAGGGGTATGTGAAAAGTCATGTGGATATTGCAGATTTATAAATAAAAGTCACTCTTGATGGTATTGAAATATGTTTGAAAAAGCAAAATTTATCAAACCTATTTTCTGAAGATCCGCACTGACAATCAACATTTAAGACTAGAAATGGACAAACTGTGGGGATTCGTTTAGTTAAGTATTTCAAGGAACAAGAAGGAAAAACAGAAATAAAAGCCGGCGAATGGTGTGTGATGAAGTACGAAAATACATTGTATCCTTGAGTTGTGACGATTATTGAAGAAAACTTGTTTAAAATAAAAGTAATGGCTGCTGTTGGAACCTATTATAAATGGCCAGAAACGATAGATGAAATTGATTATGAGAAAGAAAACAAGATTCGCAAAATTGAACCTACCTGAACTTGTTAATAACAGTGACCAGTTTGCATTTAAAAGTCTTATGTTATATATTTTTGATTGGTCATTGAATTTGGTATTAAATTTCTATAAATTCAATTCATAATTGTTAATTTTCAATATTTTGATCTAAACTAAGCTGTATTTTTCATTCATTAATTTTTGTAATAAAGATTTGCTTTAAGTAAATTTTGTAACGTAAGTTACTATAACGTAAGTTACCCAGGGGCAATTCCATCGTTACAGACGTAACAATCGCAGACTTTGAACACAAATAATTCTGGTTTGGGCTGATGAAAGTCTTCAATTTTTTTTTCCTGTAGTGCAACTTGATGATGTTTATGCTACATTAAATTTGCGTGCAGATTGCTTAATTACAAAAAAATACAGAAATTAAGAACTGCCTGTTACAGACGTAATTCACAAAACAGCAAAAACTCGACTATGTCATACAACTTACAATATTCCTCTGAATTATATGGAAATTTTGAACTTTTTTTTTTTAATACGTGTTCTAGAGACTTCAAGCTTTCTAAAACCATAAAGATTGTGTGGATTTTGACTGCCGAATTAGTGAAAAAAATTCATAAACTTGTTACGGACGAAACAAAGTGGTGTTACAGACGTAACATCTCTGATTTGAAAGCAGAAAACAGTATTGTAAAGCAGGAATAAACAAAGATTTTTGTGCTAAAACAATACAGTAGCATTAATTAACACATTATTTGAATATTTTAAGTTATACTGTAACAGTTTTAGAAAATTTGGGTAAGTCTGGGGGAGTTGAGAGCATATGCCGATATGTCAATATGTAACAATAAATTAATGCATCTTAAGACAATTATTTCCAAGAAAGATTGACACAAGAAAAGTTTAGAAGGGCCTTCACACAAATTTATTTATTTGTATTCTTAAAATTAATGCATAATGGGGCTGCTACATAAAAAAATCACGAAAAGTAAATTCCTCCCAAGAATCAGTGGATCTTAGGAGAACTTAAAAATTTGAAAATGTTGGATCATATAGCAGAATACTAGTACCAAACTAAAATTTAACCTTCTTGGTGACAGTTGGTCAATTTTGATATTTTTTTTTTTTTTTTTTTTTTTGAATGAAAAAATGTGTCCTTTTTCGTCCGACGTTCTCGAAATTCGAACGGCATTTTCGTATTCTATTCGAAAACAATGCACTTCGCGGGCTTTTGGCAAATTCGCGATGTTAGCCCACCGTTCTTCCAATTTTGGCGTCAGCTTTAAAACATTTTCCTGGGGCATATAAATAATTTTAACTTTTTCTGCAATGGAGTTTGCACACTGAAAAAAGGAAAGAGCGTCGTTGACAAATGCTGTTCTAGATCTTACTCTATGCTAAACCTGGTGCTTGACCATACCCCCAACTCCATCCACAGCTCCCTTTCCATGTGACGTAGCAAAAAAAATGCCAGTTGAGGTATAAATTATAATCAGTTATACCAAATGTGTATTTTATTAATCTTAAGAAATAAATTTCAATTACATGCTGACATAATTAAAAATTTCAAAATCAGAATACCAGAAACTTTAGTACTCGTACCATATTATGTTATATACATGTATTGCTCATCCTGTGCTTTTTACCTATTTAATTGGAAATTTACTTTTGCTACGGACGTAACATAGAGCCATTTTTTATGTTCGAAATGTTACGTCTGTAACAGCATTAATTTAAAAACTAAATCAGTTGCAATATTTTTAACTATGGTGGGCAATTACTCTAAGAATTTGCCAGAAGGACCATTAAGGGTTTTTTTTAATTTTTATTTTTTAGGACGTAATGACAACTTTTGCTTCTTTTTTGTTACAGACGTAACATCAAACTTCTTTTTTTCAAACTTCATTTACACCATTTAGATCAATTCAAAAGAAACTAATGAATGCATATTATTATAGTACCATCTTAGTAGTTGAAATTGCGCTACAAGTAGTTATTTTTATTTTTATTTTTCGATGAGAAATATGCATTTGAAAATGTGTTCTTTTTTCTGATTTTTTACAAGTTCGTGAATATCATACTTCCAACTAAGAAAACAAGTATTATTCTAACTCTCACTAAAAAACCAATGCAGGATTCTTAAAATATACATCTTAAGCTTTAAAATGATGTATAACATAGCAACATAACTTCAATATGAATTTTCGACCAATTGGTTTCACTTTTCATGGAATGGCCCCCAGTTGAAAATTCCCATAATTCTCAATTTTGGAAATAAATTTTTAAATTTATGAAAATAAATTCCTAAGCATTATAAGGAACTGATAAATTATACTTCAAACAAGAAAACAGCTGTAATAGAGCAGAAATTTTCCTTAGAACCAATTTTCATATTATGTCATTCCCTTTTTGTGTAACTTAAGTTACTGCCATATTTTTGACTGCTAAATTTTGTAAAATTTTAATGCATCGAATATTTTTGCATTTTGATTTTGCTTTTAACTGTCATTTTCATAGAATGCTTCTATTCAAGGTTTGTATAACAATATTTGTTTGTACTGAGGTGCTAAATGCCTAAGCGTTGGTCAAAATGTAACGAAAGTTACCGTGGAATTGCCCTGATAGGATATAATGAAAAAAGATTAGAAATAAAATCAATACATTTTAAATGATCACAGAGGATGGATATTTAAAATTAGTATTTATGGAAATCACCTTACATTTTCTTACCGAGAAATTTCGGGAGTTTTTGCTTTCAAAATGTCTTTAAAAAGAGGCTCAAAATTATAATCAAAAATTTGCATTTACAAAGATTAATTTCGGCTCTTTTTTCACTGTTTGAAAAACTTTTTGAACTGCAAATTATGTCTTTCCAATGCCATATTGGAAAAATCTATTTTTCGTGAAGATGTTTCCTTTTTGAAACTCTCTTTAATATTACATAATTTTATTTTTTAAATAATTTTCAGCATCCAGCCTTTTCAAAGGACTAGGATGAACTCTGCATAAAAGCTGAATGTAAATCTCAATACCGACGCATTATCTATGTTAGAAAGATTAAATTAAAGTTGCTATTTTTAAAAATAAA